>WSFP011456516.1:0-19268 GCA_009831015.1 Picea engelmannii | reverse complement strand
CTCTGATTCCCTTATTGTCCACCCTCAAGTTGATGAACTAACTAAATTGGTTAAACCCCTTTCCGCTGAAATGGAGAAGTTGAAACTTGAAGGAAAGAAGAATTATAGAAACACTCAAAATGTTGATAACAGAGGAAATTTCATAAGAACAAACAATGCCCCTCGAATCCTCCAAAGAGATCAAAGAAATATGGAAATGGATGATCAAAAAGTCCAGGCTCCTCTTCAAAATAACCTTATTACTAATGAAGAAGGAGAGGATGAATATTTTGATCCAACGATCCATTGTCTAGGTGATACCTCTTCATCTTCTCACTTAACTCAGTCTGCATATGAAGATTCTATTATGGACAACCAATTGAATGAGTTGAGTAAAGGGGAGAAATCTAATGAAAATTCAAATAAATAAAACCTAAGGTCCAAAAAGAAAGAGGGAAAACCTAACACTTCTGATCAGCCTACCAAGACAGAAAATCCTGCTAAAGTTGTGGCATCTAGCAACAATGAAAAAGACATACAATATCCTCAAGCAGTGACTCAGACACATGCCTCAGAGATTAAGGAGATCCTGAAATCGCCTTCTTCCTTCATATTTGAGAGTGAGATTCAAAAGATTAAGATCCCTGTACCCTTTTTAGAGATGATTAAAAATGAGGAGTTTAGAAAATATCTTTCCAAGATGTTGTAGCATGAATCCTCATCTAATTCTACAGACTCAATGAACCTTCGAGATGAAAAACCAGCAGTCATTTTGGGACCTTTGATAGAAGATAGGGGTGACTCATCCCTTCCTTTCTATACATCCTTGAATATTCATGATAAAGTATTGCACAACTGTTTGATGGAATCAGGTGCATCTCACAACCTCATGCCCAAATCTGTCATGGATGAGCTTGGTCTAGAAATTACAAAAACTTATCATGACTTATACTCATTTGAATCTAGGAAGGTGAAGTGTCTTGGGGTAATCAAAAACCTGGTTGTTACCTTGTTCCAATTTCCCATGAAAAGTGTGGTCATGGATATTGGGTGGTTGATGTTCCCCCCAAGTTTGGGATTCTCTTTTCAAGATCTTGGATCAAACGACTAGGGGGAACTTTATAGATGGAACTTTCATATGCCACCATCCCTGTATTTGGAAGAGAGCACAAAAGGCTTTATAGGGAAGAAAAAATAGCCTACATCATCAGTGATGAAGAAAATCCTACCAACCACCCTATTTTTTCAATTGATATTGAGTTAGGATCCAGTATATTACAGCTCACTGATGCTCCTCAATCACCTATTGAAATCAGAAAAAAATCTACTTCCTCATGTGAAATTCCTCCTCCTAGTACCTCTATTTTGAAGATGTTTTTTTATGGGGCCTCTTCTAAGGAATGTGTTGGTGTCAGGGTAGTCTTTATTTCCCCTACCCAAGAGACCATTTCTTTGTCTTACAAGCTTGAATTTGAAACTACCAATAATGTGACAGAATATGAGGATCTTGTTTTGGGTTTAGGGACTGCTAAAGACATGAAGATTGAAGAGTTAGAAGTGTTTGGAGATCCTAAATTGATTGTTCATCAAGTCAAAAATATGTATCAAGCTAAACACCCCAGGTTGAGGACTTACAGAAATGAAGTCTGGGATATTGTTGATAATTTCTTCTCAGCTTTTAATATCTCTTTTGTTCCAAGAGAAGAAAATATTTTGGTTGATTCTTTGGTTGTTTCGGCAAGTAATTTCATAATTCATGTGCCCCCTAAGATCAAATATGATGTGGATGTAAAGTATAGACCCTCTATACCTAACAATGTCAAACATTGTAAGGTCTTTGAGGATGATCTTGAGATCAAAATATTTCTTGAAACTATGGATGAATTCTCTGCCCTACATATTGATCAAGATCGAGATGATGACAAAAATCCTCATGATGATATTTTTCTGAACAAAATTGTTGACCGTAAGATTTTTCAATTTCCCAACAACCATATTTTAAGAGGATTAGTTACTTTGGATAGATTGTTTGATAGGAATGATGTTGTTGTGAAGGTTCAAGGTTCAAATGAAAATGTTGATGTGACTGAATGCAATTTGGGTACAAAAGAGGATCCAAAGTATGTAAAACTATCTAGTAGCTTGTCAAAGGAACAAAGGGTTGAGTATGTCAAGATTTTAAAGGAGTTTTCTGATATATTTTCTTGGAAATATGAATATCTATAGACATATGACACAAGCATCATTGAACGTAATATCCCTTTGAAAGAGGATACCAAGCCTTTCAGGAAGAAGCTCAAACAGATAAATCCCATGCTGCTACCTATTATGGAAAAACGGATTAAGAATTTATTGGATGCCAAGATCATAATTCCTTTGAGACACTATGAGTGGGTGGCTAACTTAGTCCCTGTGAGAAAGAAAAATGGAGAAATTAAACTATGTGTTGACTTCAGGAACTTGAACATAAGCTCCAAGAAGGATAATTATCCCTTGCCAAAGATGGAGCACATTTTGCAGAGAGTGACTAGCTCATCTAGGATGTCTATGATTGATGGCTTCTCAGGCTACAATCATATCTTTGTCTTACATGAATATAGAGAGAAGACAACCTTCACTACTCATTGGGGCACATTCATGTATGCTAAAATGCCCTTTGGATTAATGAATGCAAGAGAAACCTTTAAGAGAGCAATGGATATTGTCTTTATTTAGGAAAAGGATAAATTTGTGGTCATCTATCTAGATGAAATTACAGTGTTATCAACGTCTGATAAAGAGTATTATCATCACTTAAAAAAGGTCTTCTTGAAGTGCATAAAGTTTGGTCTCTCTCTCAATCCTAAGAAGTCTTTATTTTCTTTGAAGGAAGGAAAGTTATTGGGACATATTGTATCAACAGAAGGGGTAAGAATTGTTCCAAGCAGAGTAGAAGCCATCTAGACTTTACTTCTTCCTAGATCCAAGAAAGAACTTCATTCTTTCTTAGGTAAGATCAATTTTCTGAGAAGGTTCATCTCTAACTTTGTTGAATTGGTCAAGTACATTGCATCCATGCTTAGGAAAGGAAATGAGGTGAAATGGACTACTGAGGCCCGAGATTCTTTTGATCAAATCAAAAAGGCCTTGACTGAAGCACCTATACTTTTCATCCCTGATTATTCCAAGGAGTTATTGATATTCTCCTTTGCCTCCTATGACACATTGGTTGTTGTTTTACTGCAAAAGAATACAAAAGGGTTAGAGCATCCTATTTCCTTTTTCAGCAGGGCATTAAGGGATGCAGAGATGAGGTATGATATCATGGAGAAACAGGATTACGCTTTGGTTAAATCCCTCAAATCCTCCAGAGTATACATCCTACATTCCAAAATCATTGCCTATGTACCCTCATCCTCTGTGAAAGAGATACTTATCTAGCCTGACATAGATGGGAAGAGGAGAAAATGGATTGCCAAAATTATGGAATTTGACCTTGAAATAAAACCCACTAAATTGGTGAAGGGACAAGGTTTAGCTAGGCTGATGGCTAAATCAAATTGCAAAGCATTGGGGGTTAATTTCATGAATATAAACTTAGAGAAGAAGCAAACTAATTTTGTTGATTAAATCTCTCATATCAACCCCAACTTGGCAAAATGCACCTGGTACAAAGACATCATATATTTTCTGCAAAAGTTGCAGCCTCCTGATGGTTTGGAGAAAAAAAGGTGAGAGCTCTAAAACTTAATGCAATCAGATATTGTCTTATTGATAACATGGTGTATTGGAAATATCCTCTAGGGGTTCTTTTGAGGTGTTTAGATCCACAGGAGGCCCAAAGGGTCATGACTGATTTTCATGATAGCTCATGTGGGGGCCATGATTTTTGGAGAACCACAGCCTATAAGATCCTCAGAACTAGGTACTTTTGGCCTAGCCTTTTTTCTGATATTTGTACAAAGATTAGAGCTTCTGTCAAATGCCAAAACTTTCCTGGAAAGCAGTAGCTCAAATATTTTTCTTTGAAGCTAGTGGTGGTTTCTGGACCTTTTCAATAGTGGGGCCTTGAATTCATTGGAGAAATTCACCCAGCATCAAGTAGTCAACATAAGTGGATTTTGACTGCAACTGACTATTTCTCCAAATGGATAGAAGCCATACCTACCAGGAGTGCCTCTCATCTGGTAATTATTGGTTTTCTTGAAGATATCATGTCCATATTTGGTTGTCCCAATAAGATTGTTACTGACAATGCTACTTCTTTCAAAGTTGAACCTTTGATCAAGTTTTGTGAATAGTATGGGATTTCATTAGTCCATTCTACTCCTTATTATCCCCAAGGAAATGGTTTGGAAGAATCTTCTAACAAGATCCTCATAAAGATCATCAAGAAGTTGTTAGAAGACAACAAGAAAGCATGACACTCAAAGTTAAAATTTTCATTATGGGCTGATAGAGTTACTACAAAGAGTTCACTTGGTATTTCCCCCTTTCAGCTTGTATATGGGATTGAGGTTGTCTTTCCCACTCAGCTTTCCTTTCCTGTGGGAAATTTTTTATAGGATCGGGATGGAGAACCAAATGATTTGGTTAGGAGGATACATCAGTTGGTAGAAGTGCAGCAGAATAGAGAGAAACTCCTTGACAAAGCACCAGACCATCAGTAGAAGATCAAGCAAGATTTTGACGAGAAGGCCAGCAAAGAATATTTCCAGTTGGGAGATTTGGTGCTCAATTGGAATGAACCCAAGAAAGACAAAGGAAAACATGGTAAATTTGAAGCCTTGTGGATTGGCCCTTTCAGGATTTCTATGGTGTTTTCAAATAATACTTACAAATTGCAGAACCTGGAGGATTCTGAAGTTTTTGGTGGCCCTGTTAATGGGTACTTTATTAAGAAGTTTTTGTTTGAGCCATGAAGTGGTTGCCCCTTTCATTGTAAATATAATGTTTCTTCTTATTTTGTTGAATAAATAATCCCATAGCCCTAGAATAAGACATTGGAACTGCATGTTCTTGGCAGCTCACAGGGAGCATGTCATCCCCTATGGAGCCAAACATTAACACATAGAATTACAACGGTTAAAAAAAAATATGTTTAGTATTTATCTTCAAGTCATAGGTTTTCTTTAAGTTTTTATGATTTCCTGCTATCAAGACTGAAGTCTATACTTCTGTCCCTTCTCCCTCTCTAGCACAGTCTATCCTTGAATCCCTTCCTCTTAAGGTCAGTCAAGAGAATTTATCAATGCTAAATTGTTGGATTTTTATCATTTCCTTGCTTGATTGTTCCTATGCGCATATTTGTTTATGTCTTCTTGAAAGATCATTGCGGGTTTGATTGAGTTTAAAATACTTGTAATTATATTTTTCTACTAATTGAGCATGCAACAGATCCTCCAAGTCCTTTGTATGCACAATTAACTTTAGCAGAAAAAGGAAGAAAATCAAAAGAATTCCATTTCGGGCTTAAAATACAAGCAAACAAATAAGTTCATCTTTCAACGGCGGATATCCAATCAGGCAAATCAAATCAATGGAATGCGTTCATTCAGAAGGTCAAAGTTACGCAGGGTTTAACATCTTAAGTGAGTTGTTGAAGTATCGGAGTCCCGAAATGCTGAAGCGTCGAAGTGTCGAAGTGTCGAAGTGCCACGTCACTCCAGACCTGTATTCCTCCAGAGGATTTCACACTTCATATTCAACGAACCGCCAAACTGCCAAAGTGACACGTCACCTCGGGCCCGTACCACTTCGGGGGTTTTCATACTTCACATTCAAAGAACTCCCAAACCCTGAAGTGTCGAAGGCAAGTGGAACTCATCCACTGAGGACACTTGGCACTTATCTGCTAGAGACACGTGGCATTCATTCGAAGTTGAAACGTGGCACTTAGTTCAGGCACCTTTGGACACATCATCTATTCATTTTTGAGTGACATGTTTCATTCTCTTTTTGTGACATGCCAGCAATTGTGACGTCATATGACGTCAGGCCACCACGTCACTCTGGGCCCGTACTACTCCAGGATTTATGCAAAATCTGCATGCAGAAGCCCCCGAACTTTGAAATGTCAAAGTGACGAGATACTGCCCCGTCATATCTGGGAGAAAGTCACTTCGAGAGATAATTCATGCTCCGCGAAATTAGTTCCATCACTAGATATGGTTAGGGGAGTTCTAATTTGGAAAGAATTTATTTTTATCCTAAGTTGTTAGCGGAATGTAAGGATTAACTCCCGAACAGGTTTCATCAGCGACATCTTCATCTTCTATATCGGATGGTCCTCAACTCATTTCAGACCCCCCCGACCTTTCTACCTTTAAAGGCAGGGAGGGGGTCTGAAAAGTGGTTTTCCTTGCCTCGAGCCCGACATACGTGGCACCTCCTCATCATTTCAGACCATCCCCTCCTATTTTATCTTACCACCTTGCCCCCCCCTATGAAATCCTGCTCTCCCCTTGCTCTAATACCACTCACACTCCCGCTTACACCTGTCCTCCACTCACTCTAACTGCTTTCCCTCCCACCTGCCATGTTGCCCACCTTTTTTACTTTTCTTCCTCCACATCACCTCATGCATATCCTTCCCCTCCTCTCATCGTACACCATATGTCTCCGTAGACCATCTACCTCCTCACATTCACTTGTCCCTTCTCCCCATTGGACATCGATTCCATGTCTTCCAGTTCGTAACCAATCGCAAATCTCCCAAGGACAGTCTGGAAAACCATTGTTCCAATAAAATCTTGCCCTGAGTTAAACCTATTGAAATACCAGTGTCATTATCCTCTTTTGACTACAGATGTTTCCTAGAACAATTAATCAAAGGCACAGATGGAAAATAAATCAGCATTAAGGAAGAATAAGCAGAGGATATGCGCCCAAGTGACAGCACTTTGTGACAGTATTTGTGTTAGAGTTGTTACCAACAGGATCCCTGGTTCTAGAAGTATGTTAAATCCACTCTATACAGATGTTAGATTGACATATTTTCATGGAGAATCCTAGGAAATAAAGGCCAGCTCACATGTTGAGTTGTTGTCTACCTTTTTTATTACAAATATTGCAGAATAATGTTATGACAGGCTCAAATGGTTGAGCAGAGCTCCCTTTGTAATGTTTTGATGTAACAAAGTTGTTCTCTGGTTATGTATGAGATTTGAAACATTTTCATTAATAGAAGTCAGCCTCTTTTCATTATCGTGTTTCTTCTTACTCTGAATGCTCATTATGGGAGGATCCTTATGAGATGTTGCAACTGTGTTATAATGGAGGCTTGATTATGATGCTACTGTAAATGTTTTTAGAGTTTTAAAGTTTAGCTTCAAGAGGATCTTGTGACTGATCTTTTTCTTCACCTAGCTACTAGAAGGCCTAATGCTTATAGCAGACTTGTTCATCCTTCCCACCAAAGTCTTCCATCTACTCACATTTATCCTTAAACCACTGACTGAAGTTAATTAAAACCTCATCTGCTTATGCATGCTAGCCTAGACTTCTGTGTTAAAACATTCTTATACTGTGTTTTTTTCCATTTGACCTTTAATTATTCATTTACATCTACAAAAACTTTGATGGGTACTGGGCTTATCCTCTTGCAATCTGAGGTTAACTCTCAATGCTAACAAGATACAAAACCACCTTTACTACATGATGGGGCACATTTTCTTACGAATTCATGCCTTTTGGCTTATATAATGCAGGTGCCACCTTCCAGAGAGCTATGCAAATAGATTTTGATGATCTGATCAGTAAAATTATCCAAGTATATCTTGATGATTTTACTGTCTATTCAAAGAATCGATTGGATCATTTTGGTCATCTCAGGAAAGTTCTCATGCAATGTAAAAAATTCGGCATTCCTTTAAATTCTTCTAAATGTATTTTTAGCATCACCAAGGGAAAGATCCTTGGAAATATCATTTCTGATTCAAGAATAAGCATAGATCCTGAAAGGATTGTTGTTATCATGAACATTCCTACCCCCACTTCCAAAAAGGAGGTTCAAGCCTTTATGGGTATTATCAACTTTGTCTGCAGGTTTGTTCCTGATTTTGATTTAATGGTTAAACCGATTCATAATATTCTAAAGAAATATCACTCATTTTCTTGGAAAGATGATGTCTAAAATATTGTTTTAAGGATTAAGAAGGAAATCAGTTCCACACCAGTTCTGGCAAAACCAGACTTTGAGATATATTTTATCATATACACTAACGACATTGAGGAAGCAGTTTATGCTATCCTCATACAATGTGATGATCATAATAATGAGAGACATGTAGCTTACATGATCTAAAGTTTATCAGATGACGAATTCAAGTACTCCTATATTGAGAAACATGCATTTTCTCTTCTTAAAGTTGTAGATAAATTTTTCCACTTTATCCTAGGAAAACACATGTAGGTAAAAGTCCCTTTGCATGTTGTCAAGTTTTTGCTTTCACAAACTTATCTTTCAAGGAAGCTTGCACATTGGCTTCCCAAAATCCAGGAACATTATTTAACCATCATGACTTCGAAAACAATTAAGGGACGAGACTTTGCTGATTTTTGTGGTTGGTTGTCATTGATGTCAACCCTTGAAGAAAGTCCGGTAGCGAATTTCGGTAGCACAAAGGTTTGGGTAATGGACTCAAGTTTTTTATATGTATAGTGGTATGAGTTTTTATAGATTTGTAGGTAATACTATTCTATATGGATAGTACATGTCATGCCATTTCTGGTGGTATGTGGAACGTCACATAACTCCTCACGGTTAGAGAGTTATGGCCATGTGAAGTTGGAGAACCCTCATGAGTCGTCTAGAATCCCCAAAAGGTCAAAGTGGTTGCAAAGAAGAAATTATTTAAATAATAAAGTCAAGTTATGAGTGTACTATAAGTCAAATTGGATACAAAATAAATTATTTAAATAATAAAGTTAATGGAGAAATTACTAAGTGGACAAGTGGTTAGAAGTGAGTTAGCCCAAAAATAAGGAAAGTGGTTTAAGAGATTTTAGAAGGTAAATAATAAAGTGAAGTGATGAGTGTACTATAATTCAAACTGGATACAAAATAAATTATTTAAATAATAAATTTAAAGGAGAAATTACTAAGTGGACAAGTGGTTAGAAGTGGGTTAACCCTAAAATAAGGAAAGTGGGTTAAGATGGTTAAAAGGTAATCCCTTGAGGAAGCTACATGAAAGTATAAATAAGAGGAAAGGCTCTCTCATTTTAATCACACTTGAGCATATTGAATATCTACAAGTGACTGAGGTAACCAAAGGATATCTAAGCCAAATTTTAGAGGGAAGGTGAAGTAAAGAAGGATGAAATTCAAGGGAGGATAAATTATTTTGATGGTGCTTTCTAAGGCATGTTATTTATAGGTCATCTCACCATTTTCGCAATAACTTTTTTATAGAATGATCTAGACCATGAAATTGGGAGATCGTTGCGGAAACATATCCAAGTAGTTGTGATAAAAATTTCAGCTTGTGGGTCGTCGTATTTTTGGAGTTACACTCCATGGAAAATAAGGTTTGTGGCTAGTCCTGAAATTAGTCTAAAACAGGTGTTTCGGGTAAAAATGTCATAACTTCTTCATAACAGATCAAAATTCAGTAATACCAAATGTATTGGTTAGAGTACAATCTTTAGTATTATGTGTACCATTTTCATATCTATACAACAAATATTCCATGCGGGGCACTCTATACAAGTTCGCTCTCTAGAATAAGCCAAAATTCAACAAGGTATGCCATTTTTGTTATAACTCATTTTTTGAGAGGTTCCAAGTAGTGAAACCTATAAGAATTGCATAAAAGACACTAAAGAACATTGTGTACTATTTTCATATCTTTATTCATTATAGGTACATAGTTATGATTATTTCAAGTTAGGGTTGTTGACTAATCCAAAATTAGTCACGTGAGACTAAAGTCAAGTTTGATGAAAATGCTAGTCTCTTGTTGTTAAAGTTAAGGAAGGTTTGCAGGTATGTGATCATATACACTAGGTCTATTATAGAGTTACAAATCAGATTTGGATGATGAAATTGATGAGGGATTTTGGTTGAGGTACATGGTTGAGATAAGTAGTTGATGAGTTGGCACATACATGAGTTGTATAATTAATGATGTTGGTACATATTGATGAGTCATATTTGATGCATGATTGGTACATACTTGGTACATGGTTGGAGGCACTTGTTAGTAGTATTGTTGACACATGGTTTATGTATGATGTAGCATACTTGTCTTGGTATATTATTAGAAGCACATATTGATCTTGGTGATGATTATGAGTTATTGTGTTATGATTGGTTGATGCACGTCTTGGTGATATTGTGCATATGGTCGAGAGTTGTCTTGGTGATTAATCTTGGTGAGTAGATCTGATTTGGTTGATAATATTGATGAGACAAGTTGTTGTGATAGGTTGTTTGGACATGTTATTATGACAGGTTATTTGTACAGGTTTGGTGCATGGTTGATGCACTTTTTCATGCTACATGTTGATTACAGGTTGATGCATGGTTCAGGTTATTGGTACAAGTTGTTTGGTGCAGCTTTATTGGTATAGGTTTATAGCAATATATCTCACAGTGATAGTGTGATAGTGGTTCCATCATTCTACTTATACGTCAGGGTGGTTGGATGGGGCAAGGACAGGTGGTTGTATCCACCATCCAGTTGTAGCCGGAGAACATAGGGGGTTGTAGCCTCCTTCTAGTTGTAGCCAGGGAATTGGGGAGTTGGAGCTTACCTTAGGTTGTAGACTGAGAAACTAGGGGGTTGTTTCCTCCTTCTGGTTGTAGCCAGAGAATTGAGGAGTTGGAGCCTCCTTCAGGTTATATCCTGAGAAACTAGGGGGTTGGAACCTCCTTCTAGTTACAGCTGGAAAACAAAGGAATTTGGTGCTTCCAATGAATGTAATTCTTAAATACATATAAGAAAAAGCATTATGTGGTTCTCTATTGCTTTGGGTTTCCATGTAAAAACACTGGTGTACTATGTATGTGTATGATTTATCATTTGTCCATTGTTTATTTACTCTGCAACTATTGGATGATAATGCTACATTGATCTAACACTTGCATTTTGTGGTTAAAAGGGACTATTGCTCTATTATTGATTCACCCACCCCCCTCTCAGTAATCCAACAGACTTATCCCTTCACTTAGCTCAACATGTTGAAGCAACTGAAGAAATGGACGATCAAGATAATCCTCTTTCAGCATTGTTTTATATTGAGAGTCAAACCCTTTCTATTGTTGAGCACCCCTGGTATAAAAATCTGGTGTATTACTTGCAATATCATAAATGCCCAGATGACTTAGATCCTCATCAAAGGAGAAGGCTTTGTCTTGAATCTTCCAGGTATATTATTTTAGGAGACTTTTTGTTCAGGAGATTAGTTGATGGTATATTAATTTGATGTGTAAATAATGAGAAAGCACATAAATTATTACAAGAAACTCATGGATCTTCAGATTCTGTTATGCACGTTGGTGGCCACTTTTCTGCTAAAGATATTTCTTTTAAAATCATCAGAAATGGTTATTATTGGCCTTCAATTTTTCAAGATTCTTATAAATTCGCAAGATCTTGTGACAAGTGCCAAAAATTCGTTGGGAAAGAGTGTCTTTTTGTTATGCCTTTGTAACTTGTTCTCCCGGATTTTTTGTTTTCTAAATGGGGCCTAGACTTTATTGGTCCTATTAATCCTTTGTCTTCCGCAGGGAAGATTTTCATTTTGATAGCCATTGATTATTTCACTAAGTGGACTGAAGTTGTCCCTCTTAGACACTCGTAGGACGAACATGTAATTTCTTTCCTTGAAACTAATATCTTCTCCAGATTTTCCATTCCTTTAGATATTATTACAGACAATGGTCCCGCTTTCATTTCCGCTACATTGACTCAATTTTTAGCTAAATTGGGGGTCAAACATTTCACCTCATCATCTTATTACCCTCAAGGAAATGGGCAAGCCGAGTCTACTAATAAAAATATGGTTAGGATCATAAAAAGGCTCATCGAAGATAAGCCTCATCAATGGCACACCCTCCTCACTTACGCCCTTTGGGTAGATCGCACTACCACCAAGGTAAGCACAGGTTGCACCCCTTTCAAGCTTGTTTATGGTCAAGAAGCCATTCTTCCTACTGAGTTGGAACTCTCCTCTCTATGGTCGATGTTACATATTGAAGAGTTAAATTCTTCCAATGTCCCTCAAAGGATAAATTCACTATTACCCTTAGAAGAACAAAGAATGTTTGCCTTGGAAAACATAAAGATAAGACAACAAACCGTGAAGAAATATTTTAACAAGCACGCAAAAGCTGTCAAATTTAAATTAAATGAGAAATTATTGCTTTGGGAATCAGTCCATGCTGATAGAGGAAGACATTCGAAGTTTCATAAATTATGGCTAGGTCCCTTCAAAATCATTTTTTTCCTAGGAACAAACTCTTATCTTTTAAAATATTTGGAAGAGCGGTTATTTTCCTATAGTACAAATGGTTCCCATTTGAAACATTATGTGTTACCAAATTGATTGATAAACACCATGTGGAAATCATTGTTGTATATAGCTTTTTGTTTCACTGTTTTATTTCGCTTTGTTTAATTGATTGTTCAATTTCTGCTATTTCAATTTATGTTGGTTCATTTTCTGTTGTTTCATTTTCTGTTGTTTTTTTGTTTATCAGAAATATGTTTTGGATTATTTTTGCCACAACAATGTCATTATGTAAGTATTGTTTACACATCTATCACGATGTCCTCCTTTTAGACATCGATGAAATTTATTTCTACTTCCAGTACTACTATTAGATAGATGATTTGATTTTCTTCCATATTTTCTGTTATCCCTTTCTTCCCTCCATTCTGAAATTCAAAAGATCATATCATAAAATTTCTCCTTAAAACAAAGAAACACTTTTACTATGATTGATCGAATGTTATGCATACAGGACCAAACCCCCTCATATGTATCACTTTTCATGAGTTATTCCCAAAGTTCCAGATCATTTTTTCCCTTAAGCCATCTTTTTCCTCATGTTGCATAATCATTCTGGTCAATAATTATTTGATCTATGTTCACTGATATGCGAAACTAGACATTCTGAGTTCTAAATTTGTTGGAAACAGATTTTCCTATGGAGTCGCCAGTTTGTTGACGCTCAAAAGCGCAACATAGGGTACCTTCTTGCAAATGGTTGCAAGCGCCTTATTATTTAATTATATTTAATAATATACTAATAGGTGGGACCCCTGGTGTAACTTGTGTGACTATGACGAAGAAACACAACTTATGCTTTACATGCTTATGAGTTGGTTGAGATTATCCCTATAGTTTATTTGCGTTTAAAATATCTGTCGGAATGATTAATCAAATATGATGTTAGGGGCGATATGATTTAAAAGGGAATGGTGTTATTTTTATATAACACTCGCAAGTATTATTATGTTACATTTATGTTGAGGAAGGACCTAAACTCCATGCTTAAGTTATATGTGTGATGTGGTGACTTCATGCTACAAGGGTACACGCATTGTTTGAATTGGAAGTAATGTTGGAATATGGTATCCCTAGCAAGTATGTCACATTGGAGTTTTTTAACAAGTGTTGCACGCATTGGTTTACTTGTAAGTTTGGTCGTGATTTATTATCCCTAGCAAAGTATTGTTATACGTGAAATGGGAATAATGGCCAAGTTTGGCACATTTGCAAAATTGGAACATTGGAAAACTATGGTATAGTCAGCATGCATTAAGTTGATTTGAATGTTAATGGTTGATGAGTTGAATAGTGCATCTGCTCGTACTGGCATGAATGAATACGTGAATGTAGAAGCGACGTGCAGTAAATGCACGTCACTCTAATTCACCTTGAGCCCGCCACCCTAGTCATTTTTCATTTTCTCTTGTTGGTTGTTGTTGCTCCACTTTGCTCGGTCATGGAGGAGGTATACAGGTTGGTCATTTCTCCTTAGCAATTTTACACAGGTATGGGATTTTCTTGCTTTTCCATCCATGAACATTCTCTCTTCTCTTTAAGTCAATAGTTGTCTCTTGTTTTCTCACGGTCTGTGCATTTCCAAAGCTGTTATATGAATGAATTCAGACTGTGTATTGGTCATTTGCAAGGTTTTGGTTTCCTGTGGTGGTTGTATTTGAATCATGGCATTGGAATGAAGTGTGGTGTCTTTTGTTGTGTATAGTTGTTCATATTTTTGTTATGGAAAAGAATATCGTTGGGAAACTCCCAAGCCTACCTTGCCTCTGGTTCCTTGTTTTGGGTTTTTTCCCTGTTCGAAGTAGTTATCCCCGCTTCTTACCTGTGAGTTATTTGGACACTCTGCCTGTCTTTGAAGTTGTGGTTTTTTTGGATACTGTGTCTGTGCCTTGGTCACTACTCTGTGAGTATTAAGGTGGAATGTTTTGAAGAATTAAACTTTCCATGCCCCTTCTGGCCAAACCCTCAGTTTTTTAGCCCACTTTCTTCTACCACCTTGTTGTCCATTGTTGTGTATGGAACCCCGTGCATTGGAAATTATGATGGAGATGGAAAACCCAGAATTTGATAAAGGCATGGTTTGTGTTCATTTGTAATCATGGGTTTAGTTGATTATTTGTTGTGCAAAAGTGGGTTGTGTGTTAACCCTACTCATTTGTCTAATAATACAATTTGTCCTGTGGAGATATTGGGGTGATGACAGCGTTGAAAAACATTGTTTAAGGGATTTGACCTACTGTGTGTTCGATTTTGTATCAAAGGAATAACTCTGTGGGTAAATTATATATGCGCTGAATGAGTTTGTAATCGAGAATGAAAAGGATTTTAGGAACATTGTTAATTGAAGTTTCAATTTTAAATTATGTTACATGGAGGGATCTCTTTTGTGGCCACTTCGTGCAAACCTGTAGTGATTTTAACGTATTGGTGTTGATATCGAGAACCATATTTTGTCCATTCCTCGACTGTTGGTTTTATTTATTTTGATTATTGTGGCATTGTGCCTCCTCAACCATGTTGCATGCAATCTATGTTATTATTGTTTAATGTTTATTGAGAAAACGATTTTGAAATGATTCTTGTGGAATACAACTTCTATATGCAAATGAACACCTAGGAAATGAAATCTCAGTTCTGGAATTTTGGAAACAGAGTGTTGAAGTTCAATTTTGAAACAGTGAAGAAGTTTAAATTTTGATGTCAAAAATGGCATTGTTTGATATATGATAAAATAGTATCCATGGGGTTCCCTTTTATTATACCATTTTACGCAAAATACACTCCCCTCATAATACCAATTACATTTTCACTCCATGTTCTGTTGTTACTCATTTTTTTTAAAAGGGGAAGCCTATCAGGAAATGAAAGAAATGATTGATGATTGATATTTTGGTAGCTAGTTGTATACACAGTTTGATTGTTTTAATAATTGCTTGAACAATATTCATGAATCTTTCCCTTCCATTATATCATTTTACGCTAAGTACAATCCCTCCATACTCCCATTGACCCTATCAATTCCATGTTCATGTGGAAATTAATAAATGATTTTTTTTATGGATGGATTGCATGCATCATGTAGTAAATAATAGAGCCAACTCTTGATTTATTTAAAGTAGAGTTTCATGTATGGGTTATTAAGAACTTTTCATAACTGGTTAAATATTGCTACAGGATGATTTTTTTCAGTAGGGGTAGTAATGGTCGAAATAACAGAGGCAGAAGTAACTGGCAGCGAGGCCATAGAAGGCCTCGGTTTTCTATTCATTTTGATGTTGATCCACAAGAGTTGAACCAGTTGTTTCAAGCTTAGTTTTTTAATTTGGTTGGCCATGGTATCTTGCATCCCCGACCTCACAGACCCCCATTTCAGCCTCCTGATAATTTTCCTAGCATTCTCATTCCTCCACATGTGTCATTGCAGCTCAAAGTCCCCGCTAATGACAGTTGGAAAGAAATTGTCCACTGGACTGTCTCTCACCATCGTGGTTGGCCCACTGTGTCATTGCCTTTACCACCACCAATTAATCCCAATGTTCAAATTTCTCTTGTTGTTTCACCTGTACAATCATCGCACACTAGAAACATATTAAAAATTGATATCCCGCAACCTATGCAAGACAAAGGAAAAGTAGTGGTTTCTCCCTCCATTCCATCCACAAAATCCTCTAAGTCTGTGTCTTCACGCCTCCACCTAAAATATGATTTCTCTCATGTGATCATCGAAATACAACCCCAAGGGTCTAACCAACCAAAGCCCACTCAAGGAAAGTCAGTTGGAGACAAGAGTAAGAAGAGGAAATATGCCTCGCAAAGCAGCAAATATGGATTTTAAAGTTTTTTTTATGGTTTTCAGTGAAGAAGAGAGTATTTGATAATTTTCAACTTTTGGGGACAACAAGCTTTATTTTGGATATTTTTGTGGATAAAATGGATATATTGTTTTTTTGGAATATGTCCTTAAATTTTGTTGATATTTAAATATTCAATTTAAATGATATCAATGGGACCTACAAGGGTATTATATGATCCAAATGATAAAAAAATTTATTTTATATTTGATGATTGGAAAAAGAATGATGTGAGTCACAAGGGGTCCCACCTATTTAGTAATCATTAACTAGACCCTTATTTATATATTATTATTAATTATTTCTCCCTAAACTAATTAGTTAAGTTAATTTTACGTAACTAAAGAAAGTAGTTGAACTACCTCAACTTATTGAGAAAGAATAAAGGTTCAATGAGAAGAACAGACATAAGAGAATAGAAGGAGAAAGAGAAGACTAAGGTTTTCTCTTTAGTTAAATGAGATAGTTTCAGTTTTCATTCATTTCTGAGTTTACTTGAAAGCTTAATCCTCTTTTTGGTAGTAGGGTCTTATTGAAGGCAACAAGGTTCAAAACTGAATCATATTTTTCAGTCGCTTGTTCTAAAGGTGTTGATTCATCCTTGATGATCTGTGTAAACTTGTCTATTTGTGAATTAATTTTCATGGATGATAAAGGATATCTTCCAAAGCCAAATGGAAGCATTTGTTTGGCAAGTTAATCCAGATCATTAATTTCAGTTTTATTTTACTGTCAGATTCTTTTTGTATGGTGCCCATCGAAGACCTCTAAATCTAACTTTGGTCCATACCCTCGTAGGGGTTTGTAAAGAGAAATACACTTTTGTCTCTCAGAATGAAATAAATCGGATTATTGTCTTGTCTCATACATGTGTTTTCATGACTTGGTTCCTCCTTTCGCTTGGTCTCCATGTTTACTTTATTGTAAAAGTTCTATAAATTCTTGTAGCCTTGTATAAATTTTATTTTTACATTGCAACATATACAAATCATAAAATCATCCTTAATCCTTGTAATTAATACTTGTGGATTGAGTGAATGTTTTGAGGCTATAATCCTTAGATAACATTCCCAACTATCTTTCCCTAGCTAGGCAAGATCTTAAAGTGATTGAGTAAGGTATTCCATACATTTTCCTCAATATGGAGCACCATTTACAAACATGAGAAAGGATTGTCCTTCTCAAAAGGAAAAGGTGCAATTACAAAGCAATTACAAGTCATGAACTTTGTTAAGGAAGGAAGCTATAGAAGTGAAAAGGAAGAAGAAAATCAAAAGAGGGATCTCTCAAGCCAGAATAAATTCAAGAATGGAAACACCTTCAATGGCTATTGTTTTTCTTGTCATAACTTTGGCCATAAAGCAATGGACTACAAAAAACTAGAGAAGGGATATGCAACAAAATCCAAAAACTCAATTAGATGTTGGAGATGCAATTTTGTTGGGCATACAAGAAAATTTTGTCATACAATGAGATGTTACAAGTGTGATAGGTTTGGGCACAAATCCCAAAGATACAGGAGTTAAAAATGTCAATCCTTAAATAAATCATTCAAGTCAGGGAGAAAACCTAATAAAATTTGGAAGAAGAAAGGAGATGACAAATCTCCAAAAACACAATTAGAAATAAAAGGTCCAAAAAAAAGAATATCTCATAGTAAGATATGGAGAAGAAAATCTGAAGGAGAAAGCAAGAAAAATGATCTTGCACCTGAAAATGAAGAAATTAATAACAAGAAAATGATGGATGAAGTTCCTAATAAGGAATGTGAAATTCAATATGAAATAGATCAAGCTTAAGAAAGGGAAGTCCCTATAGAAGAATATGACACGGTCTTGATGATGTCATAATCCTTTAGCCAAAGAAAGAAAAATCATGGATAGGGGGTGTTATCCAATATGTTTGTAAAGGGTGTTTTGTTTCCTTAGGATATCGAACCCCCCCTGACCTTCTGCCTTTAATGGGGGGGGTGGAAAGCAGGTGGATTTGCAGGTGCAGACCCCCAACTATGTGTCGCCCTCACATCAACTCAGACCCCTCCCCCTAAGAGCTAAACCACTAACATCCTTCCCATATTTCCCTCTCTCCTGCCAACACTTGTCTTTCACTCACCCGACCACACGCATGTCCCCTTCCCACTGTCACATCTCCCCTCTCGCCACCTGACATGTGTCTTCCACCTCTCCTCCATGTCACCTCTACCATGTTGTCGTGTCCCCCCTGACCACTCACATCCCTCTTCCACCGTATCTTCTCCCTTTTCCACATAACCCTCGCTCCTTTTACACCTCATCTCCCGCACGTTGATACCCATGCGTTCCCAGTCGTCACTCTATCACCGCATCCTTCCACTTGGCCATAGCTTACTCATTGTGCCATGTGAGTCTGCACCAATCACTTTGTATATTTCCATCACCTTCCTCCACGTCTGCCTGTCAGTTTCCCCTACAAGAATATAGCAGAGATCCAGATGGCGTAGTTTCAGAGTGCGGCCAACACATTTTCCATGTGCAGGAGTTGACTCAGGCGCCCGTGTTGATCCCAATAAAGACAGTTAATGAAAGTAGAGGGATGTGGTTGAAACATCGTCTCCCCCCATAAATAAAAACTCAAAAGTACTGGTAGAATTTCCGAGCTAGAGTCCAACAGGAAGTTGCATGCATAGTCTGACAGAGCAGGTTCAGACGAAAGAGCTTGCGTCTGACAGAGATTGCATGCACAGTCTGCAAAAAGTTTTGAATGCAAAGCCTTGAATTCAAAGACTCAGGCATGCCTCTGCTACTAGGGGTGAATTGTCCTGAGTATATGAAGACATTTTTGACATTTTTTTAAGGTCGATGGTTGAGCTAGGCTCCCGTATTGTAAAGTTTTGATGAAGCCTCTAGTTCTCTGGTTATGTATTTTGCCTTGAGACTTCTTATTTAATGGAAGTTGGATTCCTTT
>ML873516.1:0-19268 GCA_009831015.1 Picea engelmannii | reverse complement strand
GCATGACTAGCCATTTGTAGAGACCTTATTTAGACTTGAAGGTTGTCTTCCATACATCAGTTGGTTCGATGGGAACCTGGTGGTAGCCAAACTTTAGGTCAATCTTGCTGAAGAACTTTGACCCCATGAGTTGATCAAGAAGGTCATCAATCCTGGGAATGGGGTAGCAGTTCTTGGCTGTGATTTTATTTAAGGCTCTGTAATCAATGTAGAGTCACCAAGTCTCGTCCTTCTTCTGCACCAGTACAATTGGGCTTCCGCAAGGGAAGGAGTTGAGTCTGATGTGCCCCTTTTGAAGAAGTTCTTGGATCTGATGTCTAATTTCATCATTTTCCATCAGCGAGCGCTGAAAGACTGGTCCATTAGGTAGAGGTGCGTTAGGGGTCAAATCAATTGGTTGCTTGACTTGGTAGTGTGTCGATGCCCCTGTAGGTGAGGAGAATATGTCTTTGTATTCTTCCACGATCCCGTCCACTTGATTTTGCTACAAAGAGAGGCTCTGTGTAGAGGCTATGGATGTGGTGACGACCTTCTGCTTACTGTGAACATGGACCGCAAAGAAGACGAACTTCCTGGTCTATGAAATGACCTTACTGCATTGTTTAGCAGAGATTAAAGAAATAACAATAGGCAGTGCTACCTTTGGGATCCTGTACAATTGTCTACCCAAAGTAATAATAACACTATGGGGTCTGGACTCATACCCAACATGACGCTTCCACAAATATGGTTGTCCTAAAAGAACATCACAAACTTCAAAGGGAGTAATATCACACAGTACCTCATCTTTGAAAGGCTTGATGTCGTAGGGAAAATGACACTGTTGGCTGACACAAAGATCTCTTCCTTGGCGAAGACAGCTGATGGTGTAGGGTTGCGGGTGCAGTGTCATTGGCAGGTCCAGCCACTTGACGACCTCTGATGAAATCAGGTTCTTCTAACTACTGCTATCGACAATGAAATGAAGCGAAGCCCCTTTTACCCACATCTGCGAGTGAAAGAGGTGTTCCCCTTCCTCTGGTTCTTCTAATTCGCTTGGCCAGAACTTGGTGGTAGCAACAGTGGCACTGGGTTCAACATCGATAATCCACGTCCCTCCTTTAGGATTTGACTCGGAATCAAAATCGGTCTCTGACTCTCAAGCCTTCAACTCTGCCATGAGGGACTGCTTGGAGTGACATTCTTCAATGTTGTGCCAAGGAATTTTATGGTACTCACACTATTTTCCCATGTCCTTATTCATCTTTTCATTGCCTTATTGTGTTGCAGCTTGGACTGGTTGTCCTAAGGTTGACCATCTTGACTTGGTCCCTTGTTGTGTGGGTTGGGGTTGCCTTTTCCCTGCTTCGGCTATGAGGGGTTTGCAGATCCAAACTCTCACCTTTTCTGCTTAAATTTATGCTTGATCTTGACAACGTATCTATAAGTCATGCCCAATGAGGTGATGTCCAGGAAATCCATTTTTGTTTGAATATATCTATGCAAACAACTACGGTATTTGAGCACCAGATGATGCTTAGAGTCTTTGATACCCAATTTGTTGCATAGGATATGGAAAACATTGGTTAAAGCTGGTACTATTTGGTCCCTTTCTTGACGTAGGCTGGTCCATCTGGTGTACTAGTCCTCGTAGCTTCGTACAAGGTAGTACTATTCTTTAATGGCATCGCGGAAGGAATCCCATGTAGGGGTCACCACAAACATTGTAGATTCCTCCACGGCCCTTTGCTTAGAGTAAGTATCCCACCAGTCTTTAACATGGGGAATGGCCTTGAGGAGTGAAAAAGTGATCTTTTCCCTATCGGAAAAATTGTGGACTGAAAAATATCCTTCGAGTAGATTCAACCATTTATCTACAACATCCACATCTACTAGTCCTTCAAATAATGGAATATCAAAATTTACCTCTACCTTTAAGCGGGTTGCATGGCCTCTTGATGAAGATGCTTCTCCTGCGGGCAATCGTCGAAGGATTTATGTGAAGTTGTCCATCATTTCGTTCCTTTGTCGTGCAAGGACTTCCTCGAGCAACATTTTAATAGGATCTCCTTCTCCATCATCTTTCTTTTCATCCCCCATGGGTTGTTGTCGGGCTCAGCGCGACCAATCTTGTAATGGTTCGATTGGTTCAAGTCCCAACTTCTTGTACCCAAATCTTGTCGGGGACATGCACGAAGAAAAATAAATGAATAGCAGCCTGTTGTGATACCACTGATCCAGATTTAGGAGCAGAAAAAACTGATTAATAGAATAAATACAATAAACACAGAGATATGAAGAATAACACAAATATCCGATGAACAATATCTTCTATTAAATAATGAAATAGGCTGAAATTGTAAATTTGCAGCAGTGAAACACTTCCTCGAATGGTGGTAATTATCTTTGAGAAGAAATGTGGCTGCTAAGTGCATTCGCTTGAGAAAAATGGATTACAATGAGGCTCCAAAGGCCTTTTTGATATTACTCATGAATGCCAAAACCCTAGACATCAAAAAACCTAACCCTAGAAGGTGAAACACCAAAAGTCATGTGGGCCCTATGGGTAAGTTGGTGCAAGTTGGTACCTCAACTTCCCAGGGTTATAAAGTTTGCATACGACCTCCATTTTAGGTGCATGATATCCCTTTGGAAAGGTCTTTAAGAGAACTACACATTCCGTCATCAAACTCTAACTCGCTCTACAATTTTATTGTGGCAAGCCAAAAAAACAACGTTTAGGGCCCCAAAACGGTCATGGAAGTACAATAAGATGTGCTAACATAAAAACATACAAAATAAGCCAGTTGGATTAGGCGAGAGGATATCCGTATCCACCTAGAGGATGTGTGGGGCTTCAGACAACATCATAAGTGTAGAACCCACAATTACAAAGCAATACAGAAGAACGTGTTGAACAAAAAATGGACACAACGATCCAGTTGGAATAGGTGGGTGGCCACCAATATCCACCTGGATCAATCCTCCCCCTTTATGAAGCAATGGTCTCCATTGCGTTGAGTTCCCCCATCAGGTGAGGAAACTTCTGTTGGATTTTGCCTCAGGTTAGCCACTTGCCTTGGTGTAGGAGTTGCCCTACCTTGATAACCCAATAAAGTTGGATCCTTTGTTGGCGAGTGCCCTTGACCTGTGTGTCCACTATATGATCAGTGGATGCTTGTTCCATGCAGTCAAGGTTGAGCTCTATTGGTGTCAGTTGTTCTACGATCTCGGAGGTGTCTAATAATGGTGGAAAATATGGCTGAAGGAGGTTCACATTGAATATTGGATGCATGCCAAGGAAGGGTGGAGTGTTGAGCTCAAAAGCATTGCTACCCACAACCTTGGTGATAGTGTAAGGCCCATAACGAAGTGGGCAAAGCTTCTGATGGGGCCCGGTGAGACATTCCTTCTGCAAATGTAACCGAACTTTGTCACCAACCTGAAATTAGTGTGGTACCTGGTGTTGATCACGACGTTGTTTGTACTTAGCATTGGATTTCTACAAAATCTCCTGGACTTGTTGGTGGATGTGTTGATTCGCTCAAGGAATCTGGTGGATTTGTCGATCACAGAATGATCAGGGGAAGAGTCTGTCTTTGCGGTGACAAGAGGAAGTGCAACATCAATGGGTCCCAAGGGTTGGAATCCCAGACCCACCTGAAATGGGCTATGGTTGATGGAAATATGGAGAGCCTTGTTGTAATTGTGTTAGACATATGGAAGACTCTCATCCCATGTATGTGGATGATTAAAATTGTAAATGCGCAGGATGTGCACAATCATCCGATTGACGACCTTTGTTT
Source organism: Picea engelmannii (assembly GCA_009831015.1). Classification (NCBI taxonomy): domain Eukaryota; kingdom Viridiplantae; phylum Streptophyta; class Pinopsida; order Pinales; family Pinaceae; genus Picea; species Picea engelmannii. The sequence goes on along the minus strand of ML873516.1, from coordinate 15,483 downwards.
GGCCATCGGTTTGGGGGTGGAAAGCAGTGGATTTTGTGAGCTTGGTGTCCAATAGAGACCAAAAACTCAACTAAAATGTGCCGAGGAACTTGTTATCTCGGTTAGAGATGATGGTCTGTGGTATCCCAAAGTGGACCCATACTCATTCGAAGAAGAGCTTGGCAATACATGATGTTGTTACATTCTTCTTACAGGCTTTGAGGATGACCATCTTCGAAAATTGATCAATGACCACAAAGACGCAGTCATTTCCTTGCTTGGTGGATGGAAAGCCAGACATGTAATCCATTGAGATGGATTCCCAAGGCTTCTCGGAAATAGGAAGAGGGGTCTATAAGACTTGCTTCTTGATGGTTGGCTTGGCAATGGAACAAGCAATGCAAGATTTGATATACTTGCTGACATCCTATCGAAGTTTTGGCCAGTAAAAATGTTTCCGAAGAACAACCATAGTTTTCTCTATGCCAAAATGTCCTGCCACCCGCCTGTAGTGGGCTTCCCAAATCATCTTTTCACACTCGCTTGTAGGAACATAGAGATGGCCTAGGTGGCATAAGAGTTCATCCTGAATGTGAAAATCAGTGACAGTTTCACATGTACCCAGGAGCTGATAGGTGGTGGCGAAGTTCGGATCCTGTTGATAATGTTGGTGCCACTCAGATGCTTCATGTCCACAGGAATGGAGCACAGTGGTGAGTGCAACCACAGGAGGTCGAATGAGGTAGTCAATGACATGATTGGATATACCTGTCTTATACTTGATGTTGAGATGGAACTGTTGCAGGTAGGTGGACCAGTTTTGATGGCGTTCGTTCTGCAATTTCCCCTATGTCTGTATGAACTGTAGAGGCTTGTGATCAATGTGTATGATTGTCTCTTTCCGCATAATGTAATGTTTCAATTCACGATAGGATTGTACAATGGAATTCATTTCCTTGTCATAGGTGGGGTATTTCTGAACAATATCAGAGAGTGTCTCACTATGGTATGCCACCAAATGCCCATGCTGAGTGAGAATTAGGCCCACCGCATAGTCAGATGCATCAGTCTCAATCTTGAATGGTTGCTGCAGATTGGGCAAGGAGAGTACTGAAGCTGAGCACAAGATATGCTTCAAATCATCGAATCCTCATTGTTGCTCCTTCCCCCACACAAACTTAGCCCTACCACCGTCCTTGGTCACCTGGTTGAGGGCCCATGCAATGTGGGAGAATCCCAACACGAACCGTCGGTAGAAGTTGGCTAGTCCCAAGAAGCTTCGAAGCTTGGTCAATGTGTTTGGAGCTGGCCAGTCACGAATGACTTGGATCTTAGCTAGATTAACATGTACCCCATGCTCATCAACAATGTAGCCCGAGTATTGGACCCTGTTCATTACAAAAGGGCATTTTTCCAAGTTGGCATAAAGCTTGTGTTGTCGCAGCATGCTCAAAACCTGTTGAATATGACGCATGTGCTCCTCCCACGTTCTGTTGAAGATGAGGATGTCATCCAAATATACTACCACAAAGGAGTTGGTGAAGGGTCTCAATACATCATCCACAAACCTCATGAAAGTGGTTGGTGCATTTGTTAAGCCAAAGGGCATGACTAGCCATTCGTAGAGATCCTATTTAGACTTAAAGGTTGTCTTCCATACATCAGTTGGTTCGATGGGAACCTGGTGGTAGCCAGACTTTAGGTCAATCTTGCTGAAGAACTTTTCCCCCTTGAGTTGGTCAAGAAGGTAATCAATCCTAGAAATGGGGTAGCGGTTCCTGACTGTGATTTTGTTTAAGACTCTGTAATCAATGTAGAGTCGCCAAGTCTAGTCCTTCTTCTGCACCAATACAGTCGGGCTTTCACAAGGGGAGGAGATGGGTCTGATGTGCCCCTTTTGAAGAATCTCTCGGATATGATGCCTGATTTCGTCATTTTCCATTAGCGAGCGTTAATAAACTGGTCCATTAGGTAGAGGTGCTCCGGGGGTCAGATCAATTGAATGCTTGATTTCGCAGTGTGTCGGTGCCCCTATAGGTGAGGAGAAGATGTCTTTGTATTCTTCCACCATCCCGTCCACTTTCTTTTGCTGCAAAGAGAGGCTATGTGTAGAGGCCACATATGTGGGAACGACCTTTTTCTTACTATGAGCATGGATCACAAAGAAGATGAACTTCCTAGTATGTGAAATTACCTTATTGCATTGCTTAGCAAAGATTAAAGAGATAGTAGTAGGCGACGCTACCTCTGGGATCCTGCACAATTGTCTACCCAAAGTAATAATAACATTGCGGGGTCTAGAATCATACACAACATGACGGTTCCACAAGTATGGTTGTCCTAAAATAACATCACAAACTTCAAGGGGATAAATATCACACAATACCTCATCTTTGAAAGGCTTGATGTCGTAGGGTAGACGACACTGTTGGCTGACACGAAGATCTCTTACTTGGCGAAGCCAACCGATGGTGTAGGGTTGTGGGTGCAGTGTCATTGGCAGGTCCAACCGCTTGACGACCTCTGTTGAAATCAGGTTCTTCTGACTACCGCTATCGACAATGAAATGAAGCGGAGCCCCCTTTACCCACATCTGCAACTGAAAGAGGATTTCCCCTTCCTCTGGTTCTTCTAATTTGCTTGGCCGGATTTTTGTGGTAGCAACAGTGGCACTGGGTTCAACATCGATAATCCGCTTCCCTCCTTCAGGATTTGACTCGGAATCAGAATCAACCTCTGACTCGGAAGCCTTCAGCTCGACCATGAGGGACTGCTTGGAGCGACATTCTTCAGTGTTGTGCCAAGGACTTTTATGGTACTCACACCATTTTCCCATGTCCTTCTTTGTCTTCTCATTGCCCTTCTTATGTTGCGGCTTGGACTGGTTGTCCTGAGGGTGGCCATCTTGACTTGGTCCCTTGTTTTGTGGGTTGGGGCTGCCTTTACCCTGCTTTGGCTCTGAGGGGTTTGTAGATCCAAACTCTCACCTTTTCTGCTTAAATTTTTGCTTAAGTTTTTGATACCCAATTTGGTGCATAGGGTATGGAAAATATTGTTGAAATCTGGTACTTTCTGGTCCCTTGCTTGACGTAGGGTGGTCCATCTAGTGTACTGGTCCTCATAGCTTCCACCAGAGTAGCATTGTTCTTTAATGGCGTCCAGGAAGGAATCTCATGTAGGGGTCACCACAAACATTGTAGATTCCTCCATGGTCCTTTCCTCAGAGTAAGTATCCCACCAGTCTTTAACATGGGGAACGACCTTGAGGAGTGCAAAAGTGATCTTTTCCCTATCAAAAAAATTGCGGGCCAAAAAATATCCTTCGAGCAGATTCAACCATTTATCTACAACATCCGCATCTATTAGTCCTTCAAATAATGGAATATCAAAATTTACCTCTACCTTGAAGGGGTTTTCATGGTTGCTTGATGAAGATGCTTCTCCTGTGGGCAGTCGGTGAAGGATTTGCGCGAAGTTGTCCATCATTTCATTCCTTTGTCACGCGAGGGCTTCCTCGAGCAAAATTTTAATAGGACATCCTACTCCATCATTTTTATTTTCGTCCCCCATGGGTTGTTGTTAGGCTTGACGCGACCAATATTGTAATGGCTCGATTGGTTCGAGTCCCAACTCCTTGTACCCAGATCTTGTTGGGGACATGCATGAAGAAAAATAAATGAAGAGTAGACCGCTCTGATACCACTGATCTAGATTTAGGAGTGGAACAAACTGATTAACAGACCGGATACAATAAACACATAGACATGAAGAACAACAAAAATATCTAGTGAACAATATCTTCTATTAAATAATGAAATAGGCTGAAACTGTAAAACTGCAGAACTGAAACACTTGCTCGAATGGTGGTAGCTATCTCTGAGAAGAGATGTCGCTGCTATGCGCATCTGTCTGAGCATAATGGATTACAATTAGGTTCCATAGGCATTTTTGATATTACTCATGAATGCCAAAACCCTATACATCCAAAAACCTAACCCTAGAAGGTGAAACGCCAAAAGTCATGTGGGCCCTATGGGTAAGTTGGTGCAAGTTGGTACCCCAACTTCCTAGGGTCGTAACTTTTGCATACGACCTTTGTTTTAGGTGCGTGATAGCCCATTCGAAAGGTCTTTCAAAGAACTACACATTCTGCTGTCAAACTTTGACTCGCTCTACAATTTGATTGTGGCAAGCCAAAAAAACAATGTTTAGGGCCCCAAAACGGTGCTGGAAGTACAACAAGATGTGTTGACACGAAAACATACAAAATAAGCCCATTGGATTAGGCGAGAGGCCACTCGTATCCACTTGGAGGATGTGTGGGGCTTTAGACAGCCCCATAAGTGTAGAACCCACAATTACAAAGCAGTACAGAAGAACTTGTTGAACAAAAAACGGACATGAGGAGACAGTTGGAATAGGTGGGTGGCCACCAATATTATAAGGCTTGTAGGCCTGGATCCATCTTCCGCTTGTCCTCCTATAGAAACAGAGAAATATTGCTGGCGAGGTTCTTTGGGAGCAAATGAAGGTTGCTTTATGACCGCTGTTTGAGCTTCAACATCTGTATTTTCTATGTGTCGACTACTCTCTTCCTGAGTCACTTTCTTCCCTTTAACACTGTAATAAGTTCTTCCTCTAGTTCTTAAAGGCAGATGACAGTTCATCACCAGGTGCCCATACTGATGGCACCGATGACATCTAAATGAGACGTTTTCATAATCCAGAATTTTTGAATAAGTAAAGCTTCCCCAACTTAAATCAATTTCCTCTCCTAGTCCTTCTCTAACATTTAAATTGACTAGAATCCTTGCTACTTTCCTTTGTTTTGTCTCTTCAAATGATAAGTCTGCTTCTAAGAACTCCCCCAAGAATTTTCCATTGGATTTGAAGTAGTCCAAAGTCCAAACTGTAGCGGTAGTGTTGGGAGATGGACCCAAACTAGGATTTTGTCTAATTTTTCTCTGCTGGCATAAAAAAGGGGGTTCCATGGCTTTAAGAAAAGAGGGGAGTTGTTGACACTCCAATTTTTGCCCAGAACCCATTTTGCATGATCTGGTTGAAGAAAGTTGAAGGTGAACCAGTTCCTATTTAATTCAATGATCTTTGGGACGTATCCAAGATGCTCTTTCCAAGCTGAATGTGCCCACTCAATGATGGTTTTGTGCGCGAAGGATCTAGCACTAGCCCTCTCGACTAGGGTTTGGTTTGCTAACTGAATGACAAGGTTCATACCTACCTCTTCCTCGAGCACAAGATTCCCCGCTTTTCCTTTGGATTTTAAGCCTGTCCTCTTCTGTTTTTGCCTCGCACTGGTTTTTCCCTTTTTCCCAGGAACCTCTCAGACTGACTGAAGACCTTTGAGTTAACGCTAAGAAGCCCCCTCTATCCAGGACAAAACTTCTTTTCTCTTCAACATCGAGGAGGGCTGAGATAAATCCCTTGGAGGAATTAGTTTTGGTTGGGTCCTCCCGAAAACCTGTGAGTCGTGTGCATAAGCACGCTGTGCTACCTCGTTCCTCGCCAGTATCTGGGTAGACCTTTGAAACACAAGGTAAAATCCTGCACTTGTCATTTTCTGGACTAGTAGGGGGCGAAGAGAGGATGAACCCTCCTTCCTCCTGAGAGATCCAATCCAAGGCTAGGTCATCCGGGGGGCTAGGAGAGGAAGGAATTCCTCCTTCTGGGTCCATATGACCAAAAGTAAAGAACTCTAAAAAAGTCTCGAAGCAACCATCATAAAAAACATTCCTTTAAGGTGACAGGGAGGGGGTCGAATTACCAGTGAGGGTAGGTAAATCTACGTCATGAGCTTGGTGCAGAGCCTGACTGAGAGAGTTTTCCTCCTCCGCAAGGATCCTTCCACGCTAGGTTATTGTCTTCTAGTGGCTACGTGTTCTGGCATCTTCTCCATGGTGACTTCCCGACTCTCCACATCCACCACTCCAAGCCAGAACCCGATGGAGGAAACTACCGTGGAAACAACAGCTCCGAACTGAGAAAAACCGGGAATGAAACCGCCAGAGAACCTCCATGCAAACCACCATGCTTAACCTGACCGCTAAGTTAGGGGAGACTATGGACCTTTAGGGTTAACCAAAGTCGCAGACCACAAAAAAGAGAGCGACCACATAGTCCATCGCTCATGTCACCCCCTCTTCCCTATTGAAACACCCCTCAAACAATTGATATAAAATTATTTTTAATCTATATTAAATTATAAGGTGAAAAATTATTATTATTATTTGATGTTTCTTTTCAACTTGCCTAATATATTATGCTTCAATTTTTCTTCCCATTTAATCTATTTAAATTAAATTATATTATATGTATAATTATACTTTTAATTTTTTTAATAAATTTTGAGGTTATTAGTCCCTCCTGGATTATAGCAATAAATGTAAGTGTTATGTTTTTACATTAATCACTCATGCAGTCCAAGACATTTTTTCCACGGAAAAATTCTCTTTATATTCAAAAGGATATATGAATTTACATTTCAGCGTTCCCGTCAAAGCAGAGACATATGAAAATGGCATCTTTCTGCTCACATTATAACAAACATCCATCCAAAGTCATTCTATCATGGAGTTCTGAGGGAGAAACTACAACCAATATTAGTAGAAACATAAACTAAAGAAGATCAGCTTTCTTGTGTCTTTCGCTTCAGATATTGAGCAATATTTGAGGACCCTCGTTGCCATCCTCCCATCGGGAGAATCTTAAAATTCTGAGGGGTAGGGATAAAGCCTATTTTGACAAGATGTCTGCGATTCTATTGTCTTCTCTGTAGATATGTGAGACAGAGAAACTCTTAACAAGTCTTGTAGCTTCTAGTGTTCTCTCTTTCCAACACTCTAGTGCTGCCGCCTGGAGATCAAATTTGCCATTAATCCAGTCAATAATGACTTTGGAGTCTCCCAGTAGTAGCATCTCATCGATGTTCAGTCTATGAGCCAGGATGAGGGATGCCCACGCCCCCATCAGTTCAGCCTTCGTATTTGTGCCTCGTCCACAATTAAGGGTCCAAAAAATAGATGTGTGAGAGTTTATGAGGATGTTTCCCCCCGCCCCATAGAGAATTCCACCTAGTTGTGCAGCTCCGTCAAACCAGGCGATGACTTTGTGAGATGGAAGAGTTATAGTAGATCTGCAGGTAGGAGGATCCTTTGCTTGTGTGACAGGAACGTCTATCGCTGCTACTATGTTTTTGGTCACCAGGTGGATCGAGGGAGACTTATCTTCAAAAATGGCAGCATTCCTCGCCAACCATATGTTCCAGCATAGAGTGGCTGGCAGCGTAGGATAGTTCTGGTGTCTAGAGCACCATGTGCTGAAGTAATGTTTCACCTACGTTCCAGTCTAGTTTTCATATATATTTAATGCAGTAGTGACATGTAACCAGACTTCTCGGGTGAATTTGTAGTTCATAAAGAGGTGTAAAGTGGATTCGTTGTCCATCTTACATAAAATGCACCTATTGGGGCCCGTCCAACCTCGACTTTGGAAGGATTTTGTTCTCAGTCAATAACCAGATGAATAATTTGATTTTCAAGGGGCAATTCCATTTCCATAGACGGGTACGCAAAGTCTCATCGTGGTTTTTCCAGATCACCTATGCAATCGCGTGGTATACGTTTTTAATTGAGATTTTTCTGATTTTGTCCCCTCCCGTCCAGATGAGGGTGTTCGGCTGCTCCTGTAGATGGATACCAACTCCAATAAGATTCTGTATGTAATGGTTCCATTCTGCCTCGAGCTCACTGTCCACGTCTAGTGAGGAGCTTGATAACTAGGTTTCTCCTAACAATCCAAGGCTAGGTGGAAGGTTTATATGAAACCGAAAGTGTATACCTTTTCTGTGCAAGCGTTCTAGAAGACGAGTTGTTAGCAGGGCTTTATTACCCATGCCAAGGATAGAGTCCCTGCCAATTTCTATCGAGGATCCAAAGCCAGGTAGCCACGCTATCTAGTGTAGTAGAATCAGGAGCGACTTCAAAAGGTGCTTCCAAGTTTGTGAGCCCCTCAGTGGAAATGGCGATGCTGATCTGAGGCAGGAATGGACTGACTGGTGGGTGATGTATTTATCATTTATAACTTTGCTCCAAATTCCTGGAACCATCAGAATTCTCTAGAGCATATTCGTCGAGAGTGCTTTGTAGAAAAAGTGTAAATTCCTCAAGCCCCAACCTCCCAATGATTTTGGTTTTGAGACCATCTCCCACCTACAGAGATGGTAGCCTATGTTCTGCTTGCTGCCATTCCAGAGGAAGGCGAAAATCAACTGTCGAATCTTCTTTAACACTGAAAGAGGGATGTGTGCCAGGGCCATCCAGTATACCGGGAGGCTTATCAAAACAACCTTGATTAAGATGTATCTTCCACCCAGAGTTAAGCATCTATTACACCAGTGTAGGATTCTAAATTCGAATTTTTCAATTAACCATCTCCAATCCCTTGCAATGTAGCTTGTAGGTTTAATTTGGTATCCAAGGTAGCATAAACCATCTGCGAGATCTTGAATGTCGATGCCAAATAGTGTCTTTAGTTCCGTCAGGAATTCGTCCTGAGCTCCTGAAGCCAAGAAGGTTGACTTCTAATAATTGATCTTCAGACTTGTAACAGAACATAAAGTGTTAAGCATATTGTAAATCTCTATCCATTCAGACATGGAGGCCAATGTCATGATGATCACGTCATCTACAAAGAGAAGATGCAGTATCTGAGTCAATCTTGAAACTCTGATCCTTGAAAGTTTTCCATCCGATAGAATTTTTTTTAACAAGATACTAAGGGTTTCTAAGACCAGGATGAAAAGAAGGGGTGAGAGGGGCAACCCTATCGAAGCCCTCTTTCATAGTGGAAAAATTTAGTAGCCTCGTCGTTGATCAAAACAACAAAGGTGGCCGAGGTTATGCAACCCATCACCCAATTAGTAGTGACGACCCCAAATCCACATTGTAGAAGGATGAGGTGTAAAAAATTCCAGTTTATACAGTCAAAGGCCTTTTTGAGGTCCATTTTTAGGAGGATGTCTTGTAATTTTTTTGTCTTAATACTGTGTATGCATTCCTGTGCAGTTCCAATAACATTGAGGATTTGTCTCCCCTTCAGAAAACCAAGTTGTTCCTCTGACAGTGCCCGGGAAAGTATGGGCCAAATTTCCCTGACAATGATCTTGGTAATAATCTTATAGAAAAGATTACATAGTGAGATGGGTCGGTTGTCCAAAAACTGTCGGGGAAGATTTTGTTTTGGAATCAAGACAATAAAAGTATTATTTAGTTGCTTATTGACAATCCCTCTAGTCCTCAAATCCTTAATTGCATCCAGCAGGTCTTGACCCATTAAATCAAAATAGTGGAGGTAAAGTTCCACCATCCACCCATCAAAACCAAGGATTTTTTCTTTAGTAAAGCCTTTAATCACCTCGAGGATTTCCTCCTTTGTGCAGGGAGATTCCAGTGCTCTTGCCTCCTCATCTGTAACCATTTGTAGAAATAGTCGGGCTGTTTCTATCTGATCATTTAGGTTGGTTTCATTTGCTTCTTGGTAAAAAGATTTGTAGTGATTGAAAGCCGCTTGCTTGATGTCTTCTGTCTTATGTAGAATACTCCGATCCTCTTCCTCAATATCCCATATGAGTTTTTTATTCCTGCGGTGACTGGAAAAATGATGGAAGTAGCAGGTGTTACTATCTCCACTAGTAAGCCATAGTGCTCTGCTTTTCAGGCACCATCTATCCTCTTCCTCATGTAGAATAATATTGCGGGTTCCTCTAAACGATGCAATGTAGCTTCGAAGTCACCTTGCTAGTCATCCCAAGCCTTTTGTCTGTGTAAATTTTCCAATTGGTGTTCAATTCTGTTCAGCTTAGATGAGTCTAAAGATTTTTTCCTCTTGAGACAGATGATAGACTTTTCTTTCAAGCTGTTGAGTTTCCTCACCATGTTACCCTGTGCGTCCCCAGGAATCGTGAGAGAAGAGTCAAACCAAACCGAACGAACTATCTGGTCAAAAGCAGACTCCAACAGCCAGGTCAGATTGAACTTGAAGGGACATTTTGTCCATGGTCCTCCTTCTCCAATCTGTAGGCAGATGGGGACATGATCAAAGAGGAAAGGAGGATCTATCCAGGCCCGAATCATGCGAGTGGGTGTAATCAAATATTCGGCCACCAAGAACCGGTCAAGACACTTTTCAATACTAGATGAACTCGATCTCCCATTTCACTAGGTAGGAAAAAGTTCTGGCGGTTCTAGATCCACTAAAGCATTTTTCGAGAAGAGTAGTTTGAAGTAGTCCGCGAGTGGGTCCAACTTTTCCCTATCTCCCCATATCTCCTTAGTGCTAAGTTTCAAGTTTAGCTCTCCCACTATAATGAGGTCTTTTATAGCCAGGAGGCCTAAGAGGTCAAGCCTCTCCCAGAAAGATCTATGTTCGAGACAAGGACCATAAGTATTGAGCAAGGTCAGGTTAGAATTTAGTTCAAAACAGGTACCAGAAAGTAGAATCCCACCAGGGCTTAGCACCGGAGAAAAATAAAAAAAATTTGGATCCCAAGCAGCTAGGAGTCCACTCGAGTTTCCTACCGAGCTAGCCGCACATACCATCCAATCAGGTCGGAGAGAGTAAAGAAAAATTCTAGTAGCTGCAACATCCATAAGTGTTTCTTGGAGAAAAATAACAGTCGATCGAGTCTTGTCTAGGAGTCATCGCATGGAGGCAAGTTTTAGGGGTCCTCCTACCCCTCTAATATTGAGAGAGAGTAGGATCATGACTTGGTCGATGCTAGGGATTTTAATCCTCTAAGTGCCCCTAAATTCAAATCAGTAGCTAGAGAGGCCGAACTCGATGCCTCTGTGACTACCTTTTTTTGTGCACTGTGGGTTTTGAGTGGCAATAGCTCTAAGCCCAGCCCTTTGGACCATGTGGGATCCGTCTTAGGTGTCTTTCTCACTCCCCAAGTTGAAGGTAAGTCTCCAAAGTTGGAAGAAGGTGGGATAAGAGTTTTACCATGGTACAATGGAATGGGGAGGGAGTCAAAGGAAACGGTGGCTGCAGGAGTGGTGGTAAAAAATGGTACTCAATTACAAAGAGATTTGACATGATGTTTCAAAAAATTTATGCCAGGACCACAGGCAATATTCCTCTATCTTCTGCTTCGAACAAATACTTTTTAAACTTATTGTTGCTACAAAAGTATGGATAGTGCAGGTACATTGCCCATAGAAAATATTAATAATACATATGACTTTAAAAAACATTATTAAAAAATTGCTTCTTGTTATGTGTTTAATTTCATGTACACTAGATTGTGGGCTAGACTTCATGTCATCATTGGTTGAGTTGTTGATGGAGATATCTTATTCTTTCCTACTTTCCTCCATATTTCCTTTGCATTTGATAGAGTCTGTGTTGCTCCTATCAGTCCACATTTGTTTTTATATAATGATTCTGCTTATTTTAATGCCTCATCTTCTTCGACCCGATCTTCCCAACCTGTCGCCAGTTGTGGACTTAATTGACTCTATGAATCCTAACCTGAATCAAGAGAGACATGGTCATCTCTCTTCGGTTTTCGAGTTACCATTTCTTGTTGTTCCTTTTCCTCCAATTTTTGCATTTCCATTTCTTGTTTCTTTTCTAAAGTAATCAAAGTCTGTTGGATTTGAGGATCTGTTTGCAAAGGTTGCAAGACTAACTAGTGATATTTTAGAGAACCAATCCAACAAGTTGATTTGCGATGATTCTTCATATTCTTCTTAGGTCCTTTGGAGCATTGTGTTTCAATATGTCTTGTTTCAAAACAAGCTCTATATTGTAGGGTAACTCTCTCATAATCAAACTTCTGAGACCAAGAATAGTTTTTTCCTGACAAATTAACTTCTATTGGAAACCCTTTGTCGAAGTCCATTTCCATGCATATTTTGGCATATGTTGAAATGTTATGCCTCTCAATTTACCAACTAACAAAATGAAACTTGTCGAGCATTGAACCAATGACTTGAAAAGAGGACAAACCACAAAAATGTAAGGGTAGATTTGGGAGTCTCACCCAAATGGGGGTTGAAGAAAGAGTATCAATCAAAGGATTGAAAGAAGGATACCAAGGCTTCATGCACAGAGGATAATTTCCCCAAAGCCATAGCCCGAGTTAAGAATTAGATCCATGTCATCAACATAATCAAACTCAACAATCAAGAAACGCTTTGCACAAGGGTAGATGAAGGCTTCTTGTTTTATCACTGGTAACCAAGATTTCAAGATCCAACCTTGAAGATATGTCACTTTTTGTGTAAAAATTTGAATTTTACAATAATTTGGAGACCAAATTTAATGTATTGAACATTAATTGATTTGCTTTAACATTTTAACATTATAATAAAAAAGATTGGATATAATTTTCCTAACTCTCTTTTGATTTGGAAAGTCGTTAATATTACAAATAAATATTGTAAAATTGAATTGGTGTTGCTAAACATTTAACTAATTTTATGTCTCGTGAAATTTTCCTTTAAAAAAATAATTATATACATAAACGATTACATAAATATATACTTTTAATTTTATTAAAATAATATTTTTAATTTATTTAAAAAATAATGATGATATTAACGTCCAATGAGACTAGTTTACAATTTTATTTTTGTGCTCGAAAAGATTTAAGAGAAGCCTTCTTGATCATTATAGTTTTGATGAGTAAAGGTTAGGAAGGTTGTTATTATAACAATTATTTTGAAATTGTGACCTAATGTGGGTGTATGCATGACAATATAAGAGAAAGTGTTTTTCATCCTCTACCCTCCTAGTGTCACAAAGATGCCAAATTATTTCGATCCACGACGTTTTAGGAATTGTCTAACGCCCTGTTTCACGGTGGAGCTCGTGAGAGTTTATTATTATTAATTATCAATGTTGATTTTCTTCTTTAAGTTGGTAAAAAAAGAGATATTTTTTATCTTCCAAAATAGGGTTTATCACCTCCTTATAGTATCTTAATTTTATTTTATCCTTTAATTCTTTATCTCACCACAATTTCTCCTTAAATTTAAGTGTAATAATATTTTGAATATTATCTTATTTTGAAGAGTGACCTCTTCCTTTATTCACCAATGATTTAGCCAAGACTTGGCATCTTTATGCCACCTATAATTGAGCAGCAGGTGGTTTTGACTAGAGTTTAAAGTAATCTTAGGAAACCTCTTGTCATCAATGTTGTTTATTGTGCTCTTTAACATTATGTACCTAGTCATAGCCATGCACTCCCACTCACTTTTACCATCATAGGAAACTATCTAGCATGGAAGGTTGGAACAGGTACACATGTAAGGATAAGGATGGATATTATTATTGGATGTGGAGATAATATTTTCCTCCATGAAGGTCTTGTGGCCCAGCTCCAGGAACTAGGTTGATGTACACTCAATAGGGTCGGGGATATTGTTAGTACGACAATATGGAATCAGGGGTGGCTTTTTGTCGTGGATCTAGGGATTGATGCAATATGGCATGATCAATGAACTCTTTATACCTCTGAATTGGACAAGGTTCATATCTACTTATATGAATTAGAGGATGAAATTGTTTGGTCATTCAACAAAGCTGATGGTTAGTATTCGATGAAGCTTGAATATTTAGCAATGCGGGAATTAAGAGATAATACAAATTTCTGTTGTACAATAAACTTTGGGAGTTAAGGGGATCATTGAAAGGTATCTTGTTCTTCTAGATTGTGCTAAAATTGAAAGTTTTGACTTGGGATAGGATGCAATTTCGAAATAAATAGGGTCTAGGACTCTCTTATTTGTGTAAGAGGAATGACGAAACCAATGCTCATATATTTATGGATTGTTCCTTCTCCCGACAAGTCTAGATAGAAATTGAAAGACAATTGGGCCTTAATCATTTATGGGACAAGGGTATAATTTCAGATTGCTTTAGTGAGTATTTTAACCAACCATCCCTAAAGGAATTTAGGGTGCTTCCAATACTTTTCTTGTGGGGGGGTTTGGCTTGCCAGAAATGACAGTATTTTTTAGGACAAATGTCATCCTACATTCAAGGTACCAGAACAAGCTTTGGCTCTCCTCCCTAGCTATAAAATTGATCAGAATTAGGATCATCCCACTATGATAACTGAAATGGAGATTAATAAATCTATTGCTTAGGCATTCTTCGATGGGGACTGTCAAGAACCAAGCATAACATATAGTTTTGGATTTATTCTATATTGCTTAGACTCTCATTCTGTTCAAGGCAAAGCTAACGTGGCACAAGGAACCAATAATTTGGGTGAATTCAATGCTTTGTTTGCTCTTCTCAAACTAGTGGTGGACAGGGATGTGCCAGTTCTTTAGGTGTATGAGGATTCAAAGTTTGAAATAGACTAGATGAAGGAGAAATCACAAGTTAGTAATCTGGGTCTATAGTCTATATCCATTCAACTCCATGTTATCATTGCTTTGTTCAATCAACTTAGTTTCTCCCACATTCCTTAGACTCTAAACTTTGCTATTGCTGCATTGTATAAAGATGCCTTACTCTTACATGAAAATCATTATATTCTTGAGGAATACTCTAAGGGTCAACTTCTCTCCAACAGAGTAGGGACATTTGTATATCTACAACGAAAACTATTGTTAAGTACCTGAATAGATCTGAATATAAATCTCAAGAATCTCAACAATAATAAACCAAACCATTCACCAAAATATTGAACATAAGAAATAGTCAAAACCCTTGAGGTAGGGTAACACCATATATTATTCCTTAAGGAAGGAATGCACTCCTCAAGCAATGCTTGATACATTCACAAAATTCTTCATTATGCCTCATTACATTGCTTACATTCTTTATATAGCTCTCTCTATCTCCTAGGAATCTTCTAGAGAGTCTTCTCACATTTATTATATCTAACTACCATAATGGGCCTTATTTAATATAGTGGACCTAGTCCACCTTACATTGGATGAATTCCACATTCTCATGTATTGAATGAATTCCACCAATAATACATAACCACATTCCCATTTGGTACCTCCCTAGGTATACTACAACTGAGTTGAATTTAATTTTTTGTTGGACTTTATTTTCCATTGTAATCCTGTAAAGGACCGTTTGGGACTCTATTGAACTAGTTTTGGGTCTTTGTGACACTATAGACTAGGGTTTCAAAAGCTTGGGACTCAGTAGTCTTGGGATTGTAGGGGAAAAGGGTGTACCCAAGTTTAAAATGAGAAGGGGACCAGGGGGAGGCCAAATAAGCTTTAGACAAGCCATCTGAGTTCTCTAATCCACAGATAGGAGAGGGAGAAGAAGTTTTAGGGGGGGAGAGGGAATGGGAAGAGGAGAGGGAACTCACAATAGGGGAAGGTGTTACCCATGATTTTGGTCGTCATGATGATGTATTGATGATGGTGTACTTAGGCTCTTCATAAGAACTTTCTCCTGAGAAAAGTTACTTTCATCTCTTCTCAGAAAACTCATTTTTGAAGAAGGTTC
>WSFP011456500.1:0-19553 GCA_009831015.1 Picea engelmannii | reverse complement strand
GGGATTTCTTCAAGGGTTGACATCAATGACAACCAACCTTAATCAATAGGTACAACTAGCCACTGGAACAAAAAGAAAGGTAAAAAAATCCATACTAGCATGCCAATTCATTATGAATGGGTTGTCCACCCAAGGAAATCTAAACAAACTCCCTTTAGGATCTTATGACATGTTGATTGGCATGGATTGGTTGGCTTCCCATAAATCCAAAGAAAAGAAAAGGACCCTATAGGGAATTCAAAATCTTGTTTGGGTGAGACAAATATCATCCCTTCAAGTGAATAAGTATTGCAAAAAAGGATGTCCATTGTATGCAATACAAGTATTGAACTTTGTTGAGGAAAGTAAACAAGCTCAAAGGACCATCCTATATTGAGAGAGTATAAATATGTGTTTCCAGAAGAGGTACCTAGTCTACCTCCAAGAAGAGACATTGATTTCTCAATAGAACTTGTACCTGAAGTGGTGACAATGTCTAGAGCACCCTATAGAATGAGTACACCAGAGCTAGTTGAGATCAAACTACAATTGAAGGAGATGTTGGACAAAGGTTACATTTGGCCTAGTGTGTCTCCTTTGGGAATACCCGACTTATTTGTGAAGAAAAAGGATGGCACACTCAGGTTTTTCATAGACTACAAACAACTCAACAAGATGATAATCAAGAATAAATATCCCTTACCAAGAATTGACGACATGTTTGACCAATTAAGAGGTGCTACAATTTTCTCCAAGATTGACTTGAGGTATGGATACCATCAGTATGAATTAAGCATGAAGAAATCCACAAAACATCCTTTAGGACAAGATATGGGCACTATGAATTTGTTGTAGTGCCATTTGGGCTTACAAATGCACCAGCCACCTTTATGTGCTTAATGAAGAATGTGATCATCAAGTTATTGGATAGATTTGTGTTGGTTTTCATAGATGACATTATGATATATTATAATAACATAGAAGATCATGAAGAGAACCTCAAGTTAGTGCTTCAAGTGCTAAGAGAGCGCAAGCTCTATGCTAAGTTTAGTAAGTGTGAATGTTTACAAAAACAAGTCCATTACTTAGGCCATGCCATCACTGAGGAAGGAGTGGCAATTGATCTTGACAATGTCAAAGCCATTATGGATTGGCCTACACCAAAAGATGTATTTGATATCAGATCCTTTATGGTTATAGTAGGATACTATAGAAGGTTCATAAAGGGATTTTCCAAGATCGGTTTCCCAATCAAATCCCTTCAGAAAAAGGGAGTTAAATTTATTTGGACAGTAGAGTGTGAAGAGATATTTCAATAGATGAAACACCTCTTAACCAATGCACTTGTGTTGAAAATTTCAGAACCAAACACGGACTTCCTTGTATGCATGAATGCTTTCAAGGAAGGACTCAAAGGAGTCCTCATGCAAGAAGGGCATGCGATTTGCTATGAGTCCCAGAAATTGAATGAGCATGAAATCAATTATGTGACTCGTGAATTAGAATTGGCTGCCATAGTACATGCTTTGAAAATGTGGAGGCATTACCTCCTAGGTAGATAATTGTGCTCGTGACGGACCATAGTGGGATGAGGTATTTCTTTGACCAACCCAAATTGAATTCTAGGAAAGATAGGTGGATGGCTCTCCTTAGTGAATTTGAATTTGAAATCAAACACATCAAGGGAAAATAAAACTAAGTGGTTGATGCCCTCAGTAAAAGTATGAAAGTGATTCACTTGGAATCTATAAGCACCTGTGAATCATACATCAAGAAGAGATTCAAAAGTGCACAAGAAACAGATGCATTTTTCAAAACTATAAAATCATACCTTGAACAAGATCCTATAGGGTTGAAGTATGAGGGTTATCAACTGTTGGATGATGGCCTACTAACTTACAAAGGTAGGTTGTGTATTCAAAATTGTGATGACTTGAAGAGGTTCATAATGGATGAACTACATAAAATACCATATACTAACCATCATGGTTATCATAAAATGATCACAACCACTACAAAGTTGTTTTACTATCTAGGAATAAAAAAGGACATAGTTGGCTACTTGGCTAAATACTTAGAATGTTAGTAGGTTAAAGTGGAGCATAATAATCTAGCAGGGTTGTTTCATCCCCTACCCATCCCCGAATGGAAATGGGAAACCATCTCCATGGATTTCATCATTGGATTACCTAAATCAACCAAACAAAATGATGTCATTATGGTAGTTGTGGATAAACTGAGCAAGGATGCTCACTTTATTCGTGTAAAGTCAACTTGCAAGGAAATATATATTGCCAATGTTTTCATGAAATAAATATTCAGAATACATGGTATACCTAAGGAAATCATATCAAACAGAGATACAAAATTTACCTCCAGCTTTTGGAAGTCTCTGTTTACTAGTTTTGGGACTAAATTATTATTTAGTACAACCCATCACCCTCAAACTGATCGGCAGAAAAAGAGGGTAAACCAAGTGTTAGAGGAGATGCTAAGGATGCATGTGATGCATTAGCCCAAGAAATGGGAAGAATACTTTCCACTCGTAGAATTTTCCTACAACAATGGCTATGAGGAGTCACTGAAGATGAGCCCTTTTGAGGCTCTCCATGGAAGACAATGAAATATTCCAATCAGCTGGAATAACCCAGTATACAGAATAACACTTGGGCTAGATCTACTAAAATAAATGGAACATCAAGTAACTCAAATAAAACAGAATCTGAAAATGGCTTAGGATAGGCAGAAGAGTTATGCAGACAGAAATAAGACTCCTAGAGAGTTCAAAGTAGGGGATCATGTGTATCTCCAAATTAGACCTAGAAGAAGTTCCTTGAGAATGGGAACTTGTGCCAAGTTAGCACCTATGTTTTGTGGACCCTTTTAAATTTTGGACAAAGTGGGACCTATAGCATATAAAATAACACTTCCTCCCACAGTGAAAGTGCATAATGTTTTCCAGGTTTCATTACTAAAGAAATATGTACATGATTCTAATCGTATAATTGACTAGTTTGTGATTCAGGTGGACCAGAGGGATAAATCCTACCAGAGCCACAATGCATACTATATTGGAAATAAATACCACTCAAGAATAGAACCATTGCAAAGGTCAAGGTGTAGTGGAAACACTTTGGTCCAGATGAAGCTACGTGGGAAATGGAGGATGTCATGAAACATGAATACCTGTTTTTGTTCAATGTTGTACATAGAGATCACAGTGGAAGGGAGAAAATCAAGGACAGTGTTCCTTTAAGGGGGAGGGGATTGTAATACCCTTATTTCCCACAACTTGTAAATATAAATATATTTTTCTAAAATTCTATGGACAAACTGATTATGTGTGGATGATGGAATTGATGAACCTTTGCTACAAAAGGTAATGTAAATATTTATGTTGTTAAATAAATTTGAAATTGTTGCATAACAGCTGAAGGGGTTGTCAATATAGATTATTATGCATGAGAGGGAATGGTAAGGGGAACCAGTAATGGTTGAGATGACAACTCCTGCTAGGCTGGTACTCTATTGGACATAAATTTCTTAGACCTAGAATAGTCTTCTGACCTAGAAAATTTAATTACCAATCAAGTTGGTAGTCGGTAAGTCTTCCTCAAGAGTCAATGAGGAGATGGGAAGAGTACCCAAACTGGAAACTTTCTTATCTGACCCATTATTGGGAAATGGACCCATGCAATCTTGTTGTAGAAGGAAAGAAAAGAAAGGAAAATCATGGGCAGAAGGTAGAGAATGCACATGAATGGGTCTGGGGACCATTTCTGAAGAGGTAGAGCATGTGAAGCTTTGTGGTTTTGAAGAGAACTGGGAAGATGAGTTGTTCTGGGTATAGGAACTATTGGTAAGTGTTTTCTAATCAAGCTAAGAAACAAGGTTGTATATAAATTGAGTGATTGAGGGAGCAATCACTGCAGAACCCTTTGCTTGGTGGAGAGAAAATTGGTCTGCCAGGTTCTTGTGGGAGAAGGAGAGTAACCTTCATCCCTAGTTGTTGTTGAGAAAAAGGAAAAGTCTCTCTCTTTTAGGACATCATGATCTAGCTATGGGGTGTCTAATTGAGGAATAATCCATGAGAAATTGTGCCTATGGTTGGGTGGAAAAGGGAACACCCTTCAACAGTTGCCAACTAATTTCAAGTTTCAGATAAGTGTGTTTCTGAGTTATGTGTTGCCTTGTCAGGTTTGTTTTATAATATGGGTTTTCTTGGGCTAGATGATAGCATAAGTTTTTATCTTGTTTGAATGATATAATTTGTAACTTTGATGATCTAGCTAATTTTTGGTTGATTCACATGTATTATTCTATATGAACTAATCCTCAAATATTACTAAATTTCAGCCACCGTATTCATCCCAATTTAGCTTGGAAATTGTGAAAGTGCAATTTTTTGTTAGAATCTTGAAGGTCAGGCATAAGACTTTGGCCTCTGTGTTGGTCTGGAGAGCCTTTTAGATTCATAGTTGAAGGAAGATTAGTTTCATATTTGATAGTAAGAGCACAAGCCACACATTAGAGAAGAGGCAAAGTATTTTTACAACCACGACATTAGGAAGAGAAAGAGAATGTTTTTTAAATTTTCTAAAATGAAATAAAAATGAAATTAGAAATTGAAATGTTGTGGATTATTAAATTTCCCTTTGAATTGGGTAAGAAACCAATTTTACTTGAGGTTACACAACAAAATTGATGTCCATAGGGAAAGATTTGGGAGTATAAGTTAATCCCTAAAAACTAGTTAAGAAATGCTTAAATTTAGGAGACTAGTAAATCTTAGTAAACAAAAGATTTTACCGGTAATGGTTTTTTACTTACAAGGCATGTAAATACTATGGAAAAAAAATAAAGCAAATAAATAACATAAAATTTTAATGAGAATGTGAAATTCCATATTTCTAGGCAAATTTGGAACAAATGGTAAAGTCTGGTGATTACCAGTAAAATTCCTAAATTACCAACTAATTGTTCTCATATTTGAATTAGAAATTCATRTATTAAATTTATKAAGTTCATGTCTGGTGCATGAATAATGGAAATTTGAAATCCTTTTCCCTGTGAAAAAGGTTTTAACTATGCTCAAAATTTTCCCCATTTACAGAATTCATATGTTGCACATGTAGTTCAGTGCTCCTAAAGAAATGTGATTATTAGGGTATTTTTAATCATCCATGTTCAAAGTTGACTCTTCGGAGTATTTGGCAGGGGGAATGAAAATAAATTCCTAACCCATCAAAGCGAATACGTGTGCCCCTGTGGGATTGGTGGTTGGAGTAAAGAGAGGGGCACACGTATTTCAATACAGAAGACATTGGAAAYGGCTTAAATTGATGTAATAYGTAATCAATATCAAATTGAATGTATTTAATCATTTTCTCCCAATTAATAAATAAATATGCATATATTAATATATGTATTTTAAATTACGTGAAGGAATATGGGGAGAAATTATAAACCAGTTTCTTTGATTATTGTGTTAACCAAGGATTATAAGCCTAAATACTCTCCAATCAAAATTAGTTATATTATAACATGATAGAAATTAGGTTATGATATAATTAACTAACTTATAAGATAATCATTCCAACATGGTAATTAAGTAAATTATGTGGCTAAGTAAAAATATGTTTACAAGGGTAAATAATTAGTGAATATTAATTATTCCTAATAAGGATTAAGTAATTGGATACCAAAGAGTGGTGTTCTAAGAAATATTAATTAAGAATTTTAAATCAGTTCTAGTCGAGCAAGCTTAAGCTCCCTATGGTGACATGGAAAGATGAGATGTAAACACGTGTTGAGTGGATATTGAGCCACATGTCACATCAAGAGATAGGTGTATTGTGCCAATAGTGACATAGTTTTTAAACGAAACTCAATTTCAACCATTGATTATCGTGGGTCCCACCTAGAAAACCGAGAGAGAAGGATGAGCGGATGTAGACTAAGAGCATCCGTGTGTCGACGCATGCCAATATTCAATTGGTTGACGAGTTGAATGGAGTCTAGTAGGAAAAATAAACCTTAGGCATCGAATGAATCTGTTGGCCCTTGACCAAGTTTTGAGGAAACCTTGGTCAGGTTTGGACCACTTTTGGACTTCGATAGGTTGGTCGAAGATGGATCACCCAGGAAGAGATGAGATCATGGATATCACTTATTTTACGGGCTATGTGGACCTAGCAAGGGGTTCCTTATGGTTTTTGTAATGGGTTATGGGATGTTGGCCCATGGGTTTACCCATGATTAGGCCTTATTATAAAAGTATAAATAAGTAAGCATGTAGGGTAAAGAATATGTTGAGAAGAGAATAGTGGGAAAAGGGGCTAAGTGAAAGTAGTTCTGAGTTGCTTTGTGCAAAAAAAATCATATTTAAGGCTCTGTACTCAATAGAGAAGTTGGCTTTGTGCCTTGACCTAGTTTTGGGAAGGAGGATCTGGTGCACAGTGAGCAGATATCCTATTTGGTGTGAAGCTTGGCTCTGTGGCTTAGTGCACAGGAGCGGGTGAATGTAAGAAATTGAAGAATAATAAAGAAGATGAAGCAGTTGGTGGATGTAGCCCCACACTGGGGTGAGCCACCTATATCTTGTGTCTTTGGTTTTCTAGATTACAGAACTATTGCATGAATATCAGAACTTGCTTCCAACCAAGTTCACAGACATGAAGGGCATAAAAGGGACCATGGGAGAAATGAAGATCCCTTTGAGACCAGATGCAAGACCTATCAAGAAGAGACCTTATAGAATGAATACTAATTACAAGCAAAAAGTTAAGATTAAATTAGATAGAATGTTGGAAGCAGGAATCATAGAATCAGTTGAAGAATCTGAATGGATCATCCCTATGGTGGTCCAGGATAAGAAGTCAGGAGAAATTAGGATCTGTGTGGACCTAAGGAAGTTGAATGATGCATGTTTACATGATCCATTCCCTACACCTTTTACACATGAAGTCCTAGATAATGTAGTAGGACAGGAAGTCTATTCATTTACAGATGGATTTTCAGGCTATCACCAGATCAAAATTGCTAAGGAAGACCGACATAAGACCACATTTGCAACATAATGGGGTTCATTTCAATACATTGTGATTCCTTTTGTCTTGAAGAATGCACCAACCATCTTTTCCAGGGTGGTGGTAGAAGCATTTAAGGACTTTTTACACAAGTTTTTGGAAGCATACTTTGACGATTGGACCGTTTTTAGCTGAATGAAAGATCATATTGAATGTTTGAAATTAATGTTAGATAAGTGCAGACAATGTTAGATTTCCATGAATCTAAAGAAATGTATTTTATTTTCACCTTTTGGAGTGTTGTTAGGACATATTGTGTGTAAACAAGGGTTGTTGGTAGATCCTTCCAAGATTTCTATCATTGTTGATCTACCTCCCCCTACTTCAGTTAGAAAATTGTGCACTGCATTAGGACACACTGGATATTACAGGAAATTTATTAAGGGTTATGCACAAATAACAAAACCTATGGAGAAGCTACTAAAGAAGGATAGTAAGTTTCAATGGACAGAGGAAAGCCAACAGAGCTTCAACATACTAAAGCAGAAAATGGTCACAACACCTATCTTGGTTTTTCCAGACCGAAGCAAGGAGTTCAATGTTCATGTTGATTCTTCGTCCATTGCATTAGGATAAGTCTTAGCATAGAAGAGTAAGAGAGATTGACCACCCTATAGCCTTTGCAAGCATGAAGCTTTCTACATCTAAAAGGAATTATACTACCACTGAAAGAGAAGGCTTAGCTATGGTGTATGCGCTGCAAAAGTTTAGACACTACTTGTTGGGAGGACATTGCACAAGGACTATCATGAAGCTCAGGATCAGGGATACAAATTCCACTTTAGTTGGTTGATCGTGTTGATTACATTTGTCACTTGGTAAATGCATGAAGGAGCCACCTTTCCGAAGATTGAACCATCAGAGTCGTTGGTCGCTAGGTTTTCTACCTTGTGGTAAACCAACGACATGTCAAAGGAATGGCAGTCAAACACTGTGTTCCATGCATACTATCAACAACTAAAGGTTTCCATTGAAGCATTTACACACATGACACTATGCACCTTGCACCAGTATAGACCCATAGAAAAGTTCAGCATAGATCGACATTTTATCTATATCACTGCACGCAGAGACGAGAGCAAGGAAGAGTTATAGTCATATTACAAGATGACAGAAAAATACATGGATCAGATCATGAAGGAGTGGCTAGGGGAGTTCCTTATACCTGTTGTTGATGAAGAACTCTCCTAAACTGACATCATAGGAAGCCCCCTAGTCACCCGGGTTGAGCATGTCGGACAGACCAGTGGGACAAAGAAGAAGAAGAAAAAGGAGGAAGTCCATAATATAGAAATTGATGAGGAGGCTAGTGCCTCTGAAGAAAATGAATCTGTCTCGCTAGGAGGAGGAGACGAAGAAAATGGAAAAGGAGGAGGGGATGAAGGAGAAAATAAAGGAGAAGGTGAAGCTACACTGTCGAAAGATCCCTCTGCTGAAATAGTAAAACCGTAGAAGAGGAAGGTTTCTCTGTAGAAACCTTCAACAAGAAAGAACATGCATGCTAGTAAGCCCTAGTTAGATTCCACGCTCACGAAGGATGACATCAACTTGGTCCACAAAGTGATGGAGGATGCTTCCAAAAATATCTTGCAGAGATATGGAGTGAAGCAGGAGGATCTATATGAAAGGGTTGAGAAGGAACTGAAGGAAATACAACAAGCTATTCAATTGATCCACGCAGTACCTACTATGCCTTCTTCATCACAGGTTGCAGAATTAGTGGATGAACCAACCCAATTAAGAAGACTTGTAGATGCAACAAAGGCTCAACTTCAAAAATTCTAAGAAGAAAAGGAGAAGGCTACAAAAGCCTTGAAACAAGAGAAAGAGGAAGTCTTAGAGCAATTACGCATAGCGCAGTACTGTGTAACCACCTATGAAAATGAGAAGGAAGATTTTTGGGCGATTCTCCAGGAGGACAAAGTGAAGCTACAGAGAGAAAAGGACCAGCTGCTTATAGAGCAGACTGCAGTCAAAGAAGGGGTGAATAAATCACTGCTCTCTAATCCAGGCTTGACACAAGAGGAACATGAGTCAGTCAAAGTTCAAGTGGTGAATCTCATTGAGGCCATCCAACAGCTTCAAGCAAGGATAACAGAGTTGGAGATCCAAGGAGTAACGAGCATCCCGCAGGAGGTGTGTGACAAGAGGGAGGAAGTCGGTAAGAACGTATTAGTAAGGATAAGGGCCCTCACCTCAGAGTGCAAAAAAGAAGGATCAGATCCTGTCACTGAGAGGGAGGGGTGACTCAGTGACACAATAATTTTATCAATTTTCTTTTATTTATGCAAACATAATTTTGACACAATATTTTATCATGGAACCCAATTGGGAAAAACCACAAATGTTTTTATATTAACTGAAAAATTTGTTTTACATGTTACATAGAAGGAAGATATTCTTCCTTTTCGATCAACACCAACTAATCAGGATTCACCCACACCCTTGTTCACCAACACCAATTGGTAGGAGGCTATGACCCCCTTTTTAGTTAGCTACAACTAACAAGGAAGCGCCAACTCCCTCTGTAGGCACCAACCTACCCTTGCACCACCCAACCACCCTTATTTTCAGAATTTGGAAAAGCTTTTGTATCAAGTCTTTACTGCATCTCTCTCTACTTCTGTGATTTAATATATCTTGTAATTTAGACTACATAGACACTTTCTTCTCGCCACTCTTTCTCGTTTATATATTCTTCAAAATGGAGTGACTGTGAAACACTGTGTCCCTTTGTTTGGACCATCGCACCTCTTCAATTAACTTAATCATAATTTTTGTTTATTTATTTTATCGTGAAATATTTTCATAAATTGATCACAGATACAGATCAATTTCATCTTATTAACTCGATCCCTAATCTCTGCAAATATTGCAGAAAATGGAGTTCTGTTGAGGTGCTTCTTTCAAACCATTACATGTGACGGATAACACAAAACCACAGGCTTATCAACTTTAGCGACGTATTATGTTTTTCTTTTTAAATATATTATACCATATGGCCAATGGCTGTAACTAGATGCTAGGCCAAATGAGTGCTTGAGCGCTTTATTAGAATCAACGATCATGATTTAATCTCCCAATGATGGATTACTGTTGAGACTTTGGGACTTCTCCTTGCGTAACTTTGGGACTTGCAACATGTCAAATCTCCCGGAGCGAATTTCGTCGAATAGATTAGACGGTTCATTTTTACTTCACGAAACCAGATCAATTGTTAGATTCGATCCTTATATATATATATATATATATTGAGATCGATGGCCACCATTTACTCTGGGACTTCGGCTATTCTACTTACACTATCCTTCCACTGTAATATGATCAATGGTTGAGAATACACCCGAAGTGATCTTCAGATCGGACGACTCGTGTCCACTTTGGGAATCTGACATTCAGGACTTTGGGACTTAGGGCATCTTCTGGTGGTGAAACTCTTGAAGTAAAACTCCTGGAGTGACGTAACTTGCTTATGTCACTTGATGACATGGCATGAGCCGAGTGTCTATCATGTGTCACTCTGATTCTTGATTTGCACGTAACTGAAATGTCGATTTCAACTTGACACTTGTCATTATCTGACTATGCCATGTGTCCTTGCTTATGTGGTATGTCACATGTCCTTGCTGATGTGGTCTACTGACATAGATCTCCCACATGTCCTTGCTGGCGTGGTCTACTAACGTGGTCTACCACATGTCCTCTTGAATCGAATGGTTGAGCTTTACTTCAGATGATCAGGCGGTCGAGAATTTATTTTGGCTCTTCGGCTCTCTCGACTTCGAGAATTTCAAATCTCAAACTTTCTGGAGCATAACCTCCTCACATATTTAGACCTGAAGTGAATGATGTTCGTTTGATCAAGATATTTGATCAACAACTCAATTTTTATGTGATGCTGCTTTGTCTTGGTTTAAATCCAATGGCCTTCCAACTTTGCTTATCCTATCCTTCCACTTTATTTGATTTGACGGTTGACAAAAATTCGGGTAATCGAGAACTCATCCTTTCTACTTATCCTGTCCTTCCACTTAATTTTAATCCGATGACTGAAGGGAATTCGGATAATCGAGATCTCAGATCTTTCTTCTTATGATGTCCTTCCACTCAAAAGTGTTCCAACAACCATGAAGACACTCAAAGTAGATCAATGATCAAGGATGATTGCAGAACCATAACTTGCAAGTCATTTATTTCTTCTTTTGTTCTCTGCAATTCATCCTTGCCGTTGATCTAACAATTGCATATCAACAATCTTGATCTGATCTGATCGTTAACTAATGCCCTAACGATTCTTCTGAGATTCATCACACCTTCTCTTCTAAGCTTTGATATTCATTTGCTAACCCTCCTGAGCTTTTATCTCAACTTATCATCACATCAAAGACATCGAATGTTGACATCAATTACAATACATCAATGACACTATGTCCAACAATCTCCTCCTTTGTCATTGATGGCAACTCACAAACTTCATACACAATCTCCCCCTGTGATGTTGCTTCTCTCCTCTGAAGTTACTCTCCCCCTTTGACATCAATTGCAAAGGATTTCTTCTCCTATGATCTGTTTGTCAAAATATTTCTGATCAGAGTCTTGACCATTGGTAACTCTTCCTGGAATGACTCCTTCTGATGTTGATTGTTGTCTCCCCCTGAATAGGTGCCAACTGATGCATTATTTTCTTGAGATATTTAGGTTGGAAGAGGGATTACTCCTATTTTTTTCCTGAGATATTCAAATACATATCTACTTAATGGTTTTGTGAAAATATCTGCCACATGTTCTTGTGTTTTAACATATTCCAATTTAATGATCTTATTTTCAGCCCAATCTCTTAGATAGTGGTATTTTATTGGAATGTGTTTCGATTTTGAGTGTTGAATAGGGTTCTTGGAGAGACTTATCTCACTTGTATTATCACAATGGATAGTAGTGGGTTCTTCAAAGACTATTTTGATGTCTTGTAAGGTTTTTTTCATCAATTCCACTTGTGTGCAACATTCTGTTGCTGCAATATACTCAGCTTCAGTGCTAGACAATGAAATTGAGGATTGTTTCTTGCTTATCCAAGATACCAGTGATTCTCCCAAAAAGAATGCTCCTCCACTTGTACTTTTTCTATTATCTACACTACCTACCCAATCAACATCTGAATAGGATTTTAAAGTGAATGACTCCTTGCTAGGGTAACACAAACCAAGATCTATAGTTCCTTTCAAATACCTAAATATTCTTTTTACAGCTTGAACATGGATCTCCTTTGGTGCTTCTTGGAATCTAGCCACCATCCCAACATCTTGCTTGACATTAGGTCTGGAAGCTGTTACATAGAGAAAACTCCCAATCATTGATCTGTAGTGGTTTGGATCTACAGCTTTGGACTCATCTTCCTTGCTTAGTTTGCATCCAATTGTCATAGGTTTACTAACAAGTTTTCAATCCTCTAACTGGAATCTCTTAAGCATATATTTAACATACTTAGACTGATGGATAAATACTCCTCTTTTGGAATGTATTATTTGTAATCCAAGAAAGAAATTCAGTTATCCAAGAAAATACATCTCAAATTCTTGCTGCATCATCCTAGCAAAGTCCTTACTCATTTTTTCATCATCACTGCCAAATATAATATCATCCACATATACTTCCACAATCATCATGTTATTACCATCAATTTTACAATAAAGATTGTTGTTTGTTGATCCCCTTTTGAGGCCTTGCTTTTGTAAGTAAGAATCTAGCCTTGCATACCAAGCTCTAGGTGCTTGTTTTAGCCCATAGAGTGATTTCTTTAGTTTACATACATAGTCTCCTTTGTTAGTTAATTGAAACCCTTATGGTTGCTCAATATCAACTTCTTATTCTAAGTTTCCATTGAGAAATGTTGACTTGACATCCATTTGGTATACTTTAAATTTTTTGTAGCTGGAGAAGGCTAGGAACATCCTAATTGCCTCTAATTTGGCCACGGGTGCAAAGGTTTCTTCATAGTCTACTCCTTCAACTTGAGCATATCCTTTACATACCAATCTAGATTTTTTCTTGGTTACTTGCCCATTCTCATTCATTTTGTTTTTATACACCCATTTAGTTCCAATGACATTTTTTCTTTTTGGTCTTGGAACTAGTTCTGAGGTTTGATTTTTTTCAATGTGGTCCAATTATTCATTCATAGCATTGACCCAATTCTCATCTTTACATGCCTCTTTGATTGATATGGGCTCAATATGTGACACACATGTTATTTTTGTTTGATACAAGGTTGTCTTCTTGTGTGCACTCCATCACTCTTATTTCCAATAGTTAGTTCTTCGAGATGATTCTTTTGAGTCATTCTAGAGGGTGTCTTTGTGTCTCTTCTTGGGGATTCTTCTCTTATCTCTTCTTCTTGAATATCCTCTTCATCTTCACTAGTATCCATATCATCTTCTTCCCTTTCTTCTTTATCCTCTTCTACTTCTCTTGCTTGTGTACCAACTGACTCACTCTCATGTTTAATGCCTTCTATATCATTAGACTCTTCAATACCTAGAAAAATGACTTCATCATTATCATTTTCACTAGACTCTGATGAACTGTTGTTTTCTTCTTTTGAGTAAAACTTATTTTCCCTTTGTAAAAAAAATTCTTATAGTTGGGTTTTTCCTTTTTCTTGTACTGTTTGGTTTTATTTTCTTCATATTCAAGGTCCTCCTTGGGATAGGGACACTTGGCTGCAAAATGGCCAACCTTGTCACAATTAAAACATTTGAAAGGCAACTTGCATTTGTACTTCCCTGATCCTTTCTAAAGTTTTTTAATGAAATTTGCTTCTTCCACATTAGATTCTTCATCAGGGTTGGATTGAAGTTTTTGCTTCCGATTCTTTGTTTTCTTGAGTACCTTGAAGGTTGCCTCTCCTTGTGAGAGATTCTCATGACCTAATATTAACTCATAGGCTGTGAGGATTCCATACAATTCATCCATGGTTAGTTTATCTATATTTTCTTAATCTTCAAGAGCGGACACTTTAGGATTGTATAGAATAGGTAGTGTTCTTAGAATTTTTTCAACTAGCTCATTGTCTGATACTTCTAGTCCTAATCCTTTGATTGAATTAATAATATTATCAACTCTTTTGAAGTACTTTCCTCATATTTTCCTCATATTTCATTTTTAGGCCTTCATATTTTCCTAATATTATTAATAGAGATATTTTCCTCATATTTCATTTTTAGGCCTTCATATTGTACTTTGAGAGTCTGGAGTTTGGCCCTCTTAACCTTGGTATCTCCTGCATATATGGTTTCCAATTTATCCCAGAGTTGTTTTTCATTATTACAGTTTAGTACCTTAGCAAGGATTTTCTTACTCAGTCCATCTTGTAGTGTGTTTAAGGATTTTGCATGTTCCCAAAAAAAATTCCCATCTTCTGCTTCTATGGGCGTGGCTTTTGGAACATCATATCCCTTTTCAACTAATGTCCATACTTCCAGTCCAATGGAAATTAGATAGATTTTCATTCTAACACTCCATAAGACATAATATTCACCTTTAAATAGGGGGATTTTGTATGACATCTTCAACTGCTAATCCATTCTGATGTATATTCCTCTTCAAGTGATTTAAACCTTTTGTGAAGGAACCTCACTCTGATACCAATTGAAGGATCATATCCTGTCACTGAGAGGGGGGGGTTGAATTAGTGACACAATAATTTTATCAATTTTCTTTTATTTATGAAAAAAAAAAATTGACACAATATTTTATCATGGAATCCAATCAGGAAAAACCACAAACATTTTTATATTAACTGCAAAATTTGTTTTACATGTTACATAGAAGGAAGATATTCTTCCTTTTCGATCAACACCAACTGATCAGGATGCACCCACACCCTTGTTCACTAAAACCAACTGGTAGGAGGATACGACCCCCTGTTTAGTCAGCTACAACTGACAAGGAAGCACCAACTCCCTCTGTAGGAACCAACCTGCCCTTGCACCACCCAACCACCCTTATTTTCTGAATCTGGAAAAAAATTTGTATCAAGTCTTTACTACATCTCTCTCTACTTCTATGATTCAATATATCTTCTAATTCGAACTGTAGAGACACTTTCTTCTCACCACTCTTTCTTGTTTATATATTCTTCAAAACAGAGTGAGTGTGAAACACTGTATCCCTTTGTTTGGACCATCGCACCTCTTCGATTAAATTAATCATAATTACTGTTTATTTATTTTATCGTGAAAGCTTTTCATAAATTGATCACAATTATGGATCAATTTCATATTATTAACTCGATCCCTAATCTCTAAGAATATTGCAAAAAATGGAGTTCTGTTGAGGCACTTCCTTCAAACCATTACTTGTGACTGATAAGACAAAACCACGGGCTTATCAACTTTAGCGATGTATTATGTTTTTTCTTTTTAAATCTCTTATACCATATGACCAATGGCGGTAACTAGATGCTAGGCCAAACGAGCGCTTGAGCACTTTATTAGAATCAACGGTCACGATTCAATCTCCCAATGATGGAAAACTGTCGGGACTTCGGGACTTCACCCTTCGGAACTTCGGGACTTGCAATATGTCAAATCTCTCGAAGCGGATTTTGTCGAATAGATCGGACGGTTCATGTTTACTTCGGAGAACTAGATCAATGGTCATATTCGATCCTTATATATATATATATCGTTTTACTGCTTTAATCTGACAACTGAAACTTAATCAGGAATTGAGATGGATGGCCACCATTTACTCCAGGACTTCAACTATTCTACTTACACTATCCTTCCACTATAATATTATCAATGGTTGAGAATACACCCGAAGTGATCTTCATATCGAACGACTCATGTCCACTTCGGGACTCCGATATTCAGGATTTAGGGAATCTGCTGGTGGTGAAAATCTCGAAGTAAAACTCTCAGAGTGATGTAACTTTATTATGTCACTTGATAACGTGGCATGAGTTGAGTGTCTATCATGTGTCACTCTGATTCCTGAATTGCACATACTTGAAATGTTGATTTCAACTAGACACTTATCATTATCTGATTGTGCCATGTGTCCTTGCTTACGTGGTTTGTCAACGTGGTCTATCACATGTCCTTGTTGACGTGGTCTGCTGACGTATATTTCCCACATGTCCTTGCTGGTGTGGTCTGTTGATGTGGTATACCACATGTCCTCTTGAATCAGACAGTTGAGGCTTAATTCGGATGATCCGACGGTCGAGAAATTATTTCGGCTCTCTGGGCTTTGGGAATTTCAAATATCAAACTTTCTAGAGCATAACCTCCTCACATCTTTAGACCCAAAGTGAATGATGTTCGTTTGATCAAGATCTTTGATCAACGACTCAATTTGTATATGATGTTGCTTTGTCTTGGTTTAAATCCAACGACCTTCCAACTTTTCTTATCCTATCCTTCCACTTTGTTTGATCCGACGGTTGAAAGAAATTCAGGTAATCAAGAACTCATCCTTTCTTCTTATCATGTCCTTCCACTTAATTTTAATCTGACAGATGATGGGAATTTGGATAATCGATATCTCAAATATTTATGCTTATCCTGTCCTTCCACTCAAAAGTGATCCAAATTCCATGAAGACACTCGAAGAAGATCAACGATCAAGGATTATTGCGGAAACATAACTTGCGAGTCATTTAATTCTTCTTTTGTTCTCTGCAATTCATCCCTGCTGTTGATCTGGAAATTGTGCATCAACGATCTTGATCTGATCTGATATTTGACTAATCCCCCAAGGATTCTTCTGAGATTCATCATGTCGTCTCTTCTGAGCTTTGATCTTCATTTAATAACCCTCCTGAGCTTTATCTCAACTTATCATCACATCAAAGACATCGATTGTTGACATCAATGACACTATGTCCAACAAAAAAGATGAGTGATAGAAGCGCGCATACTTATGAACGCCTCACAGAAGATCCAGAGATAAGAAAATCGGAAGCACATTTCCAAGATGTGCAACAACAGGCCTTCTCCGTGTATGTGCAAATGAAGTTACTCACTGCAGTTGAAAGAATGAAGAGGTCCTAGGAACAGGGTGTGATACAACAACAGATTACTCCCATCCAGGGCAGCGTAATGGAAGTCGCACAGAAAATACAACCTGTGCAGGATGAAGCCTGCAAGGTGTTTGAAGAAATTGAAGGACAAGGATTGCAATTGGACCAAGTGGTTGTGACAGCAGAACAGTGCCTGGAAGGTCTTGTTACAGAGAAAATAATCCAAGAGCTCACTGAGCAGAGGGCTCAGGCGAAGCAGCAATTCGAGGTAGCTTGAGGCCTTCAAAGGGGCATTAACCAAACCTGAGTGACTCGAGACAAGTCACAGGTGAGTTTTGGGGGCATGTTGGCCCTCGACCAAGTTTTGAGGAAACCTTGTTCAAGTTTGGACCACTTTTGGACTTTGACAGGTTGGTCGAAGATGGAGTGCCCAGGCGGAGCTAAGATCACGGATCTCACTTATTTTATGGGCTATGTGGACCCAACAAGGGGTTCCTTAGAGTTTTGTTAATGGGCTATGGGATGTTGACCCATGGGTTTACCCATGATTAGGCCTTATTGTAAAAGTATAAATAAGTAAGCATGTACGGTAAAGAGTATGTTGAGAAAACAATAGTGGAAAAAGAGGCTAAGTGCAAGTAGTTATGAGTTTCTTTGTGTAATAGAATGTGTATGTAAGGCTCTGTGCTCAATAGAAAAGTTGGCTATGTGCCTTGACCTAGTTTAGGGAAGGAGGATCTAGTGCGTAGTGCACAGATATCTTGTTTGGTGTGAAGTTTGGCTCTATGGCTTAGTTCACAAGAGCGGATGAATATAAGAGATTGAAGAATAATAAAGAAGACAAATCAATTGGTGGATGTAGCCCCACACTGGAGTGAACCACATATATCTTGTGTCTTTGGTTTTCTTTGTGCTTTGTTGGTTATGTTATGAATCTGCTCAGTGCTTTGCTTATTATGTATATTAGATAGATTTGTTGATGCTTAGTGCTTAGTTGTGTTAAGAATGAATGAATGTTAGATCCAACTCAGTGCTATGTGCTAAATGATTGAAGTATATTTATTGTTACTACGTCGATCTATCTTAGGGTTTGTTCTACGATGTTAATGAAGCTAATGAATGAATGAATATCACCTTCTAAGTGTTGCTAGAATACTCTGTGAAGTGTTATTATCACAGATCTGTGTCCCATCTTGGTTACAGACACCTCAGTCCTGTAACCCCCCCTGCTTCTACCTCAAGGGAGACTTCGCCTGCTTCGTAGGTGTTTCCAAAAGGACCAGTAGTTCGGGTTTTGTTGGTGTGCTATTAGAGTTGAACCCTGGGTTTGTGCCTGTACCAAAAAAATCCTAATCATAGGTCGGTAGGTCTTGCATGCATTGAGATCGTTCAT
The DNA here is from genome assembly GCA_009831015.1 of Picea engelmannii. Lineage (NCBI taxonomy): Eukaryota > Viridiplantae > Streptophyta > Pinopsida > Pinales > Pinaceae > Picea > Picea engelmannii. Next base: position 1,069 of record WSFP011456500.1, on the reverse strand, counting down.
CGAGGGGAGGGGGAATATTCCTCAATACCTTATATTCAGGGTAATGAGACTGCACGAAATTCTCAAACTTTGAATGGAAGGTATCAAGAGGGAATATTCCTCAATACCGTGCTCATCGATGGGAAGCAAAGAGTGTGCTAGAAGAAGGTCCGAGTGATGGTGGTTGTAGTCTTGCGTGGACTAAAGTTCCACCATGGTCGTTTCTGCTAGTGCTCTGTCAGGACAAGGGTGTCACCGTGTCAGTTGGCGTGGACAATGAGATGTCACATGGATGCTACATGGTAGTAAGAGATATTTTTCCTATGTAAACATGAGAACGTCAAAAGGTCATAACTCTTGTTTCGGTGCTTAGTTCCGAGCAAAATTATTGTTGTTGGAAATCTCTTGACGAGCAGAATACGATGGAGCTAAGATAGAGAAGATTTAATATTATCAAAAAAAGAAAAAAAAATTGATACCCCATCTCCTAAAAGGTACTTAGGGGGTTGGGTGTATGACTTTAAGTATGCGTTGTATTGAATAGAGAGGTATGCATAGGGATTTATGTTATAGAAACAATTCCAAGAAGCACATATTTTAGGCATATTTGGCAATAAGCATATTCATAACACAACCAATCAACCATTATGTTAGTAGGAGGCACCACTCCCTTGTGGATACCTCATTGGCGTGAGGATAATGGTATATTGGAGTAACAAACATACTCACAACACAACAAATCAACCATTATGTTAGTATGAGACACCACTCCCATGTGGCTACCCCCATTAGCATAAGGATCATGGTATATTGAATCTTATATGTTCTTGTGGGACACATCTCTCAACCAATGTGGGATTATGTTTTTGTATAGATAGGTGTTTATGTTGTAGAAACAATTCCAACATGCACAAATTTTAGGTGTATCGGACTTAATAATGGGAATTTGTTTAGAAAGGCATGTGAAAAGGGCACTATAAAGTACTCTAGAAAGATCCTTTTTATTTACTTTTGCACAGAGGGAGGGATAAAGGTTGAGCTACAAGCATATTCATAGCACAAACAATCAACTATTATGTTAGTAGTAGGA
>WSFP011456499.1:0-19271 GCA_009831015.1 Picea engelmannii | reverse complement strand
GAACTAGGTTGGGCGACACTAGAGATGAGCAAGGGGATGAACATGCCAAAAAAATATACTTCCATAAGATTCCCCCCATGAATCAACAACAGATGGAGGATTTGGAAGATAGAGAGAGGACAAGGTGTGAGTAGACCCTGAAAATAGTGATAAAGAAGGAGTTCCGGAAATGGGTGTGGGATACTGGGTACACCAGGTTGTGAGACACCAAGGTTTTCCGCGCGATGGAGATTATTGGCTAGAGAGAACATTGGTTTCCTTGTCCCTTGAGGGAAAGGATGAAAAGTAGTCTGAGACCCTAGACAAACTCAAATGGTTAGAGGAAAATTTCACGGTTCTTTTCCAAATTCACTTAGACATAAGATTTAAGGTACTGGAGTGGGACATAGAAGAGGATGGGAACTTGGTTGATGTCACCATCTCCCCTGAGTCTTAGGGAAATAACACAAATTTGATGATCATCAATGAAAGTGATGTCTTGGGAAAATAAAGGCAACAATAAACCCATAAAGAATAGGGACAAATGCAGAACTGAAACTACGGGCAATGATAGGATCCCATGTTTTTTTCTATTTTTTCTTTCTATGCGTTTATCTCTAGAGCACTCGCTAGAGGGGGGTATCAATTTATAATCATTGGTTGAAATACTTACACAAACATTGTATTATGATAGTGTCCATAGATATGGTCTAGTTTCCATCTTGACAGATGTTAGTTTCTCTCAGACATATTGATATAGTTATATTGCTAAATATTGATTAAGCTTTGGTTTCTAGTATGCCAGAACAAATTTTTTTAGGTCTGTGATTTTTTTGTGTAGTATAAATATATGATATTATGTTTTGTTAATCCTTAAATATGCTAAGTCATTTGTAAACTCTATCTTGTATATCCTTCCCCATACTTAGAAATTTTCATTTTTCTCGTGGGTTCACAACACATCTTTTCGTAGTCCAAAGTTCCACGACCTCCAAAACATACCTTTGCATTCTGTCACCATCATTTTTCACTGACAATTACTTTATTTCTTAAAAATATCATCACAGGTCTAAGACATTCATCCAATTCACTTTAATATCAATGCAACCCTTCCGTCCGACCGATTCTCCATACTTATTCATTTTCTTGTAATCTACCGCACACCATGGGATGTTATGATTCCTATCCTCTATACCCTTCACTCCGATGAACCCATGACATTGCGACAATCCCTTTTCTTTACCTCTTCATATCCCCAACTTCGCAAAATCGAATCACTTCTCATAGTCTGATTCTTGATTTTTCATCATGGGTCCATGATGATCTTATTATCACTCCACATACCTTCGATCCTAATTGATTTGATCCATTCTCATACTTAGTATCTTTTTCAAAATCATACTGTGGGTTCACGAATATATGATGATATCATATCTTATCTACACTCTCTCGATTATTCTTCCCTCCCTTTACATTTTCCCCATGGTAACATATGTCATGTCCTGGCTTGTTACATTCTTCAAATAACATTAAATGAAAATCTCATGGAGATAACAAATGGGTTAAGTATTAAAACATCGTTATTAATGGCGATCTTCTTGAGAAATTTCTACCATCATTTTAAATTTAATTTTCATTAACGACCCATTTAACTAAGAGTCCCTAAGTATTTTATGATAAAAAGAGTATTATTTTGGTAATAACGTATTCAAAAGAGTTGTACACTAATTCTCTAACTTCATAAAGTATGACAACCAAAAGGAATAACACTTATGTGGAGACACCATCAACTCATTTGGACATGAATATTAGAGATTCCAGTGGTCAAGATCATATAGTTATTATTCATCATTACTTCCTCAAGTGATGAAGGTGATGAATGCGAACCAAATATGGATGTCAGGGATTGCTCAAGCATGTTGTGTTCTGAAAATGTTTGATTTTAAGAAATTGATTTTATGGTTCATAGACAAGTTCGATAAGAACCAGAGAATAATTCATCTTAAGGGCCAATCCTCGGTTTCTTTAGCTCCTTCTATCTTCAAAATAATTATTAGACTTCTATAGCCAACAATGAATTTTAAAGAGGATGATGCAAAATATTTTATGAGAGTAAGAAATGGTGCATTGGAGATTTTGCAAGAGTATCTTGAAGACCTGGCAATGGTTCCAGAAGATATATCAACTATCCATGTTAGTTCATTGAAAAACCCTTATCAAGAAATTCCATGGCTATTCTCCAGGGTAGTCAGACAAGAATCTACATCTACCATTCCTCGTCTATCTCTGTATATCCTGTATATTTCTATTCATGAAAAAACAATGTTCGATTGGGAAAATATAATCTCTAATGAATTATCTTTTTAGCTATCAAAATTTAGGAAGAATAAGAAAATTTACATGTTCTCATACCTAATCTTTGCCATTACTTAAAGTCGTGTTTTCAAAGGATTGCATTTAGCCAACAAGTCAATTGTAAAATTGGTCCAGTTCATATGTGGTACCCCACCTTACTGAAGCAAAAGGCTATGTATCATTTTTATGAAGTACACAATTCATTTATTTATTCTTTTAAGAGATTTATTTTTGGACCAAACACATCAAGACTGTCTCTGGAAGCGACATCATTTTTGGGTAAAAAGGGAAGTTTCAAAGCAATGGAGCATTTCAGTTTCATTAGGATTTATTGTTCCCGAGAAAGACCCACATATCTCCTGTATTATTTGTTTGATAAGATGCTTGTAATAGAAGACTACAAACATTATATATTTTGGGCACATTTCTTTCATGAAAAGAGGAAAAGGAAATGTATCCCTTTGCCTTGGAAAATTAGAGAAATAACATTGAAAAGCATTACAAATATCAATGAGTTTTTAGTTCAATTTGATCAGTTTAATTTAAAGGTAGCAGATGAAGTCAAAGGGTTCGAACCTAACTTGATATTCATGAAAAACATGATTTCTGTGGGATACAATGTTGCATTTACTAATACATTCTCATTTGGAGAAGAGGAAGACGATAGTTAGAACCCTTAGGAACTTCCTATTGAGAAAAAACAAGAAGATATTGAAATTTTTCTTAGCACCACTAAGCAACATAGACAACATGGAAAAGTTGTAAATGAAAGGAGTACATAGACTCCCAACACTTCTCATAAAAGTGTTCTACTAAAAAAAAATCTCAACCTATAATTCAAGAGAAAAAGAAATCTGCAATAGAAAATTTTGATGATGGAGGTGACCAAAATCCTCCTAAGGGAAGTCTGGAAAGACCCCACAAGCTTCCAATAACTAGTAAAAGAAAAATACAAACAAATCAGGAAGGAGGAAATGAGTGTGCACCTGAAGATGAAATTGTTCTTGAATATATGGACCTAGACATGAACATTGAGTACATTGAATTTCCTCATGAAGAACAAAGGATTCAAGAAAGTATAGAATTTGCATTAGAATTGGTCACACAAGAACCAATTGTATTTGAAGAATAATCACTAACTTTTCATAACACATTATTCGATAAAGGTTCAAAGAAATTGGTATTTGAAAAAGTTCATTCAAAAAATAAAAATATTCAAGGAAATTTGAGCTTAGAACTTGACCTAAATGGAGTTCCACTGTCTAGAAATATATAGATTCATGAAGCAACGGGTGAAGCCTTGAAGATGTTGGTTGGAGAAATGGAAAGTGAAAATTCCATCCTAAAAGACATTATTAAAGAATTAGAAAACGCCCTAATGCCCCCACCCATATTTTCTATCCCAATTACTACAATGTAGCCATGGAAGATTCTTGATGGAACACCAAAATCCAGTTCTAGATTAAGAGGTGTTTCAAGTTAACTTGTCGTTTTCAGAAGATATGTTGAAGAAAACATTAAGAAAATAATGTCTCTGATTCTTGAGAAATGAGAATTGACAAATTTTTTTATTTCTTTGGGATCAAGAATGAGAAACTTGAGACAATACCTACAAGTTGATCTAGAAAATGATGAGTTTTATAAATGGGATATTACTACCTTTTCTATGAAAGTTTCAAGTATGAGTGAGTTTAAAATAAAAGAAGAGGACTTACCATCCCTTGTTCATATAAAGAAACTCAAAGCATGTTGGATAAAAATAATAAAGTATCTAAAGGAAATATTGGCCAATTGTGACACTATAAGTGTCAAAAGGGGAGAGTCATATCTAAAATTAATTGAGTTGGATCTAGATGGAAGAACCAAAGAAGATGAATCCCCAAAGTTTATATTAAATTCCATTCTTATGACAAAGGAGCAATTTGAAGAAAAAATAGAATTATTGAAATCTGCATCAATTGAGAGATTTAATAGTTTGACCAAGTATTTAGTGTTAGAATTTGAAAGTTGGTTAGTTAGCTATGTAAAAAAAAAGGAATATATTGAGGATACACTACATAAAATTTCAATTTATTTCCAAGATCTATAAAGTTCGTTATATGACATTTAGGAGTAAGGCATGAAATACTTATTGCACCAATGAGAGATTATATTGAAAATTTGTTAAAGAATGCCTTAACTAAAATAATGGAACTAGATCAAGAAGAGGTAGTTGTAACCAATCACGAAATTCCAATGAAGGAGAATACAAAGGGCACCTCAGCTAACAGATAATGAGAGAGAGAAATCCACCACAGTAAGTAAAATTGGTAATATTTCATAGTCTCCCATTCTTTACACTTCTCGTTCAAAAATCACCCAGTTGCGTATTTTTAGTTTCATGAGATCCCATAACTGATATATAATCGTTTCCTTTTTCTTCTTTCAGGTCCATCCCTGCTACACTTTATTTTATGGTCCACAAGATCCCTATCCCAGTCCATTTGGACAAACACAATCTTTTTATTTTAAAACAAACTATTTATTTTTGAACTCCCAAGAGAGCTACTTTGAGGTGTAATTCCAATGATTTCTCAAACTCTGAGTTTATGAGGACGAGATTTTGAAGTGCACCTATAATATTTTCTTTTGTTACGAATGAAACTCTTTTAAAGTTCTCTATAATTGTGGACTACTATATTTCTTTCATATGAACATGCTCAACTTTTATCAAGTTGTGATGGATGTGAGGAATGTCTTGTTTTCATATTATGGTTTCTTCATTGCTCTATAATACTCTGTATATATTTTATTTCATTCTTTTAAAATATTCTTGGTCCTCTTCTCATGAATTATTTATGTGGATATTCTTATATATACTTTCATATTTTCTTTATATTTTGAAAGCAATAAAGATTAGGGTTTGCTTTGTAATATTCCCCATTTGGAAAATTAATTCAAGTATATCAAGAAAAATCTTTCATATTATAACCGAGGAGTACCACCTCAATAAAAATGTAAGGGGATATTTTATCCTCGTGAATTTGTTGTTGAGATTGTGACTAATTTGAACATCAACATTTTTGGTGGCCATACTGGAGAGAAGAAAAGGATGGTTTCGTAGACCAAAATGCCAATGAATCTAACGTACCCTAATCAACCACAATTGAAAATTGGTCTCATAAATCAAGCAAGTGTTATTGATCTGGAAATGGAATGGATTTGTTTCCAATAGATCTTTAAAATGAGGAAGACTTGTCTCTTTTAAATTGCAAGTGTAAAAATGGTACGTGTTTGGGTAATTGGATCAAGTTACTAAAACATATGTTAAAGAGTTTTTACTTAATCATAAGCAGCATATCAGACATAAAAACCATCAATAATGAACACATAACACAACAAATGATAAAGGAGTTCACCCCTCTCTTGGGCTACATCTCCTGGTCCAGCTTCCCTTGGATCATTTTCGTTATGCTTAAAAATTTCTCTTCCAATTCTCATAATAAAAAATAGATGGCTCCAATGGATTCAGAATGTCCAAAAACCCCTAGCTAGGTTTTTTCGGTACCTGGTTTGGCCAAAAAATGAAGAAGTTACATCTCCTGGAAGTTTTCCCCTTCAAGTGTGTTGTACATGCTCGCCAAATTGCACCCACTGACAGAATAACTCGACCTTTGTGTGTTTTCCACACCAAAACCCAGCACGCATAATGATTCCCACAAAAAGGATGAAAATGTAGGACCGTTTGCGTCGCCCCCCAAACCTCGACAGAGAACTCCGTCATATGGCCCCATGTGGCCAATGACCTAACTATTGCATGCTCCAATGGCTAGCTACTTCACAATTGGGTGTGTGGTCATATGGTATGATTTCATACCAGCAAGTGCACCAAGTGTAAAGGGAAGCTCATATGGTATGGCCATATGGCATGTATCCCGCACCTTCCGGGCTAAGAACCAAGTATGAATCCACACCAAAGTTTATAGTAAGGAGTGGTTGCATGATGTGTGAAGAATCGAGGGCTTAAACTCCAAGTGACCAACCATTGCGCGTGCCACTGGTTGTATGGAATAGTTGTATGGTGACGCAGGCACACCCTCAGGCACGTTTGCTCATAGGACCTCCTCCTTCCTCGGCCCAAAGAACTAAAAAAGCTCTTCTAATTCCCTATCGGGAATTTTCCACACCCACAACAATTTTCCAAAATATTTCCCTTAACGATTGGGAAATCAATGCTGGCCTTTTACCCTGTTATCGGGGTTCCTCCAATCAGGATTTTTACACTTGCAATGTCCAAACAATTGGTTTTGCTGATCCCCGATCCTCTACACGCTCCTTTGTTGCCTTAGCCCTCAGGCTAAGCCTTTAGTCCACGCGACCGCTTTCCACAAGACTGCAACCTTATATTCCTTCTCGTCGGGGTTTTTGGCTTCGAAATCCCGATGCTCTCAATTTCCCGTTAGCCCTCCAGTCTAAGCCCTTTGTCCACGAGGCCTCCTCTATATGACCATAGTCATAACTCCCATCGGGTTTTTGAGCATTTCGATGTCGAAATACACATGCCCTCAGGACTCGCGATCCTTCGAATCCCGACGCGCTCTTTACGTGTTAGCCCTCCTGGCTATAGGCTTTGGCCATATGACCATTTCCCTGTGACTGCAGTCTTATCCCTCATCGGGGCTACGGGGTTTCTAATGCCAAAATGCACTCACCCTCAGAATTCACGATCCCTTGAATCCCGATTCTCCGCCAGGCTGACAGTTGGCTCCCACAAATGGCGCTTCCCTCCTTTCTGATGTACTGACAACTGGCCGCAGGGTGGCACCTTCCTCCTCATCGGGGTTTCGCGGTTCGCGATTTCAAAATGTGTAAACACTTTGTCACCAGGATCCCCGATATCCCGATGACCCCAACGCCGATGAACGATCTCCTTGTCGGGACTTTTCTCGATGGCGTTGATTTCTTCCACGCGTCCCCTCTGATGGACGGTCCTGATTTCTCCGAGGTTTCGAGACTTGTGATGTCCCAACTTTCTTGTCCTCAGGAACTCCAATTTACCGATGCCGGATATCTCAATGCCTTCGATCTCCGCCACGAATCCCAACGAATGGATGGCTCTGATCTTCCCGAGATTTTTCCTATGGAAATTCTCGATCTTCTGTTCTCGTGAACCCTGACTTCGCGAATGCCGAAATCCCGAAGGCCTCGCCTCTGGTCGAGATTTTCCTCCTCCTGTTCATGAAGCTTAAACTCCATGCAACTCCTGGTCAATCCAACGACTGACGGGTATTTTTGTGAATATCTCACGGTTCACAGTCTCCTGAGCTTGAACTCCAGACGCAATTGTAACCCCCTCGCTCCTTTGGCAGATTTGAAGGCTATCAGGGTTTCGCTAATCCTCTCCACAAATTTCTGACCGTCGATTTCTTCCCCTTGACGATTCCTTGAAAAGAACTAAGTGCTATTCTCCACTCACTTGTCCTCCTGCACGCAGTCCTTGCGACAACCTTTCAATCACCTCAAATGTTTAAATCCTTCGACCCTGAACACACCTGCAGTAGTGGTCTCTCAATGCTTCTGCTTAGATTCACAACTGAGACTCTCCTTAGCCTACGCACTCCTTGGACGACTCTAGTAACCCAATTTCACTTTTGGGTGAACGAGAACAAGAGTTAAACTACCTGAGCCTCCGTCAACGCACTCCTTGTGGATGTTTTCCATTGCACTCCTTGCAGGAATCCTCACTCAGATAGAGAAACAATTGAAACTCATTTCTTCTTCCTTTCATACTTCAAACTCAAACCATGAAATCACATACATAGCATATAAAATAAAATGTATACCAGGAAGCAAACATTGAAGAGCATAATATCAATACATAGAGAACAACACAAAACCATGAATCTGAATCAATCTTTCTCTATTAATCCAAATACCAGTACATGGGTGTTTCTACACAGCTCTCTGCTTCTCGTCTATGCTCCAATGCTTCTAACTATTCCCTGAATAATGTTACAATGCACAGTGAGGGTGTCTATATCCATTTTCCCTCCACTCCTTCTAAAACTGTCTAATCTAATATTAAATTCTACCTACCTACATAAATGCCTTTGACCTACTATGGACGAGAACGAATCACTCAAGGTCCAATACAATGCATAAGTACGCCTCTTCTTAACTATCACATTTAAGTTTGGCGCATCCTTTTTTCAAAAGTTTAAACAATTTAACATATGCTCAAAATGTGTGGCGCTTGCCCCCACGCTCGCTTGATGTTGACGATGCTCCTGCATCATATGGTGTATGTGTCGGGGGATGGGGCTTAGCCCCGACCCTTTACTCCACCAACATAACAAAAATTGCAATTCAAATAAAATTTACATCATATACAGTTAAGTAACACCGTGTGGGTGGGCTGGTAGCCCGACCCTCACCAAGGCATTACCCCGCCCAAAGGTCACGGGTTTGACTCCTGTGGAGTCACAAAATTTTACCAAATGCCAACCAAACTAGAGGGATGCCACGTGGAAGCCCATGACTGGGCCACGTGGCACCATAACACTTTACCCAAAATGTGACACATGTCTGCCACCAAGCCTACTCTGTTAGCATGCCAACTTAACACTTTGGCACATGGACAGTCGACATCACCTGTATGACCATTCCATGTCACCTACCACGTGTGGGTTCATAGTCTTCCACATCATCACTGTACAGAGTGTACAGTTAACAAAATTTTGCATGTTTGGAAAAATGAATAGAACACGATATATTTCTCATATGATGTCCATTTGAGCTCATTCAAGTTGCGTTGGGATCATGAGGATGAGGCCTACACACGTTTTTATTTTGAAGCGACTCTGAGAACTTTGATTTTTGAGCAGAATTTGATCCCCTAGATCACACCTCCTCATTGGGAAGCTTTTTGACCTCCAAAAGACTACTTTTAGTCAATTTGAAGATGAGGGTATAGTTCCCTCACTCTTCCAATCTCAATCCACTTGGCCTTGCTTGGATTGGTGCCTTTGAGACCAATACTAAACTTGTCATGCATTGTCTTGTACTTGGCTTGGTTCTTTCTCAACTGTTCTTGAATGGTTTGATGCACAAAATGAACTTGTTCAATGAACTTCTTTCCTACAACAAAATGGACAACAACAAGAGAAGAATGTGCTTCCCTTATCTTGTTGACTCTTTCACCCTATGAAAAACATAGCTTGCCAAGATACAAAAGTTTACCATCCACATAGGAATCCAACTCCTCAACTTGGTTAGTATGACACAAAGTTGCATAAACATCTTTGAAATCAACATCTAAAGCATATTGTTCCAAATATATCTCATGCATGATAATATTATGCTTAAAAAATACTTAAGCACTAACAATAGGCCTAGTAAGCATATCAACAACTCTTCCATAAATGTATTTCTTATACCTTATCACCAAGTGGAACACATAGCTTGTCAAGGCATGCAATGGAGCTTTCTTTGATTTCAAAGATTTCTTCCATGTGTCTCCTTCAACAATCATATTTGTATTCTTGTTCAAGGCTCTGAAATCTACCCACATACACCATATACAATATTTATCTGGTACCAAACCAATTGGTGACTTGCATGGTGAAGTTCTTGGTTTGATGACCCCTTTGTCAAGAAACTCTTGGGATTGTTTTCTGATTTCAACATTCTCCATTACTGACATCCTGCACATGTCAATGTTTGGAAGAGGACCTCCTTACTGCAATAGAATCTCATGTTGGATACCCCTTTTAGGAGGCAATCCCCTTGGTTCCTGAAACATCTCAACATTTTCGTTAACAACCTCATATAAATCATATTGTAACTTTGCATCACATCCTTGGAAAACTTCTTCTTCATCATTGTCTTTGGGTTTAGTCATCAAAGGTACAAGTTTCTTACTAGCATTGACTAGTCTCTTCATTTGTCCAACATTTGTAAGTGACTAATTCATCTTCTTTGTATGTGCTCTAACAATGGAATCAACTCCATTTTTAAACAAATAATACTTGTTCTCATGACAGTGAAAGATGGCTCTCCTATCATATAAGTATGGGCTTCCAAACACAATACCACAAATATCCAATGGAATGACATCAAGCTCTACCTCATCTATATAGTTTGCAGTGATGATAAATCTAAGTTTACACCTTCTTGCCATATATCCATCCTAGAGGGTAAGGTTTAGGATGTGGAGTAGTTTCCAAATTCAATTTCTTGACAATGTCTTCAACAATGAGGTTTGTTTGTGATCACGTATCAAAGAGAGTATCTATCTTGGTATGTTTTGAAATTACCCTTATGTGAAAAATCTTTATTCTTTCTTTTTCATGTTGAGTTACATTAAGTCTACTACTACTTGAAGAACTAGTACTTGCAACATAATTCTTACCTTGAAAACCCATGGTTGTGATTTTTGTTTCATCTTTCGAATCAGATCCTAAATCTTGTTGTACAGTTGCAACAATGTTTGGTTTCTCTTTGTTGTTGAAATTTTTGGGTCTCTTTTCAGGATAAAGTTTCCACAATGGTCTTCATCATGGCCATCCTTTGAACAATGTTTACATGAGAGTTTCTCTCTCTCTTTCTTGACTGAAGCATTTTTCTTTCCATTTCCTTCGAACTTCCTATTTCCCTTGTCTCCATTATGAAAAGACTTATTGTTTCCCTCTTGAGGATCATTCCTTCCTCTTGCCTCTAAATGAGTTGCATGTACACAAACTTCATATAGATTTGAACGGTTAAACATAAGTATTGTATGCCTCAAGTAGTTATGCAAACCTCCAATGTATTTGAGTAAAGTTTCTTGAGAAGACAAATCTATACCCAAAACCAAAGCTCTTCTCCTAAATTATTGAGTGAAACTTTACACATCTTGTCCTTTAGCTTGCCTAAAGTTTTTCCAATCCATAATAGTTTTATGCATGTATGCTAATGGATACAATTTCCTTTTAATTACAACAATAAAATCATTTTAAGAGGATAAAACTTTACCATGTTTCTTCATGTCTTCTTGAGTTTTGGCTTCCCACCAAATGAGTGTTGCACTGTCCAATATTAAAGAAGCAAGCTGAATCTTAGTTTCATCATCTGTGATTCTTTGTATCCTACAATACACTTCAATGTGATGAATCCAGTTATTGAATTTCTCAGCATTTACCTCTCCATTGTACACAGGAAATTCAAAATTAATATCAAGCTTTAGTAAAGGATTCTGTGGAAGAGTTTTACCATGTTCTTTTGGAGAATTTGGAGGTGGTTGTGAAATGGTGGAAGAGGTGGAAGATGGAGGTGAAGGAGGTGGAGAATCACCACTCCATCCATTTCCCTTTGGAGTTTTATCACTACTGTCTCCATTTCCCTTTGGAGGGTTGGAGCTTTCACCTTGCAGTATTGAATTTCTTTCTTCAAACAAAACTTTGACCATCTCAGTCATATCATAAACATATTTTCTAAAATTTTCCTCCTCTGAAGGAAGAGTTCCATGACTCTTCTCATGAGCCATACTTGGTGAATATCTCCTTGAATCTTGAGGTGATTTGATAGTTCTCCTTCTTGACAATTGAGAACTTGGCTTGACAAGTTGAACTTCTCCTCTTGTGAGCTTCAACCTTGTAAGCATCAGGAAAAAAAAAAAACACTTGCAAATAATCAAGCCTTTAAAAACCTATGCTCTAATACCAACTGATCTGGAAATGGAATGGATTTGTTTCCAATAGATATTTAAAATGAAGAAGACTTGTCTCTTTTAAATTGAAAGTGAAAAAATGGTATGTGTTTGGGTAATTGTATCAAGTTACTAACACATAAATTAAAGAGTTTTTACTTAATCATGCGCATCATATCAGACATATAAAAACCATCAATAATGAACACATAACACAACAAATGATAAAGCAGTTCACCCCTCTCTTGGGATACATCTCGTGGTCCAAATTCCCTTGGATCATTTTAATTATGCTTAAAAAGTTCTCTTAAAGTGATTAGAATACAAAATATATGGATCCAATGGCTTCAGAACATCCAAAAACCCTTAGATGGGTTTTTTCGACACCTGGTTTGGCAAAAAATTGAAGAAGTTACACCTCCTAGAAGTTTTCTCCTTCAAGCTTGTTGTACCTGCTTGCCAAATTGCACCCACTAATATACTAACTCGACGTCAGTGTGTTTTCTGAACGAAAACCCAAGACACATAATGATTCCCGCAAAAGGGTGAAAATGTAGGATTGTTTGCGTCAACCCCCAAACCTCGGAGGAGAACTCAGTCGTATGGCCCCATGTGGCCAATGAACTAACTGTTGCACACTCCAATGGCTAGCTCCTTCACGCTTGGGTGTGTGATCATATGCTATGAGTTCATGTGACTGGGCTTAATCTTCATTGTAAAAATCAGCACGTGCACCAAGTGTAAAGGGCAGGTCATATGGTATGGCCATATGGCATGTAGCCCACACCTTACGGGCTAAGAACCATGTATCAACCTACGCTAAAGTTTATAGTAAGGAATGGTCGCATGGTGTGTGAAGAACCAAGGGCTTGAAATCCAAGTGACAAACCGTTGCACGTGCCACTAGTTATATGACATATTTTTATGGTGTATGCACCGGGGGTTGGGGCCTAGCCCCGACCCTTTACTCCGCCAACATAACAAAACTTGCAATTCAAATAAAATTTGCATCGTATATGGTTAAGTAACACCATGTGGGCAGGCTGATAGCTCGACCCTCACCAAGTCATTAGCCTTCCCGAAGGTCACGGATTTGACTCCTCTGGAGTCACAAAAAAATTATGGAGGGGTGCCATGTGGCAACCCACGACTGGGCCACATGGCACCATAACACTTTAACCAAAAATTGACACATTTCAGCACCTAATTCGCCCAGGTGTCTGTCACCGATCATGCCCTGTCAGCATGCCAAAGAATCACTCTACCACATGGCCATTCCACATCACCTAGACGACCATGCAACGTCACCTGCCATGTGTGGGTCCATACCCTACCAGATCAACACTGTACGAACTGTACATTCAACAAAATTTTGCATGTTTGGCAAAATGAATAGAACACGATATATTTCTCATACGACATACGTTTTAGCCTGTTCAAGTTGCGTTGGGATCATGAGGACGAGTCCTACATAGGTGTCTGCTTTGAAGAGATTCCGAGCACTTTGTTTTTTGAGCAAAATTTGATCCCCTCGATCACACCTCTCCATTGGGAAGCTTTTGGACCTCCAAAAGACTACTTTTAGTCAATCCAAAGACGAGGGTACAATTCCCTCACCCTTCCAATATCAATCCACTTGGCCTTGCTTGGATTAGTGCCTTTGAGACCAATATGAAACTTGTCATGCCTTGTCTTGTACTTGGCTTGGCTCATAAACCACATTAAGAAAAGGTATATAATCAAGAAAGAAAAGATAAAATACAATGCAAAGAGAGTATGTGAACTCATGGACTCCTTTAATTCATTCAACATCTCTTTCATTAGTCGAGATAAGATTCAGAAGGGTGATTCACTGGCAGTTTCTACATCTCTCTTCAATCTAGGTGATTCTCAAAGTCATAATACTTTTTGTGTTAAAATAATTTCCAGGCCTTCAATACTAAACAATCAATATTTTTGCAAGTTTTTGAAAATGATGAACATTTTGTTGATTTTCTCACTGATCAAAATGATTCTCTCAAAGGATTCGATGATCAAATTGTTGTGGTTCTTTCAAAAGATTGTGTCAATATGGAATCCATTTTCACAAGGGATGATGAAACAAAGATCCTAAATCTAAGAGAATAAGTATCTCTCAGAAAGTCCAAGAAACATTAAAGATCAATATGGGTACTCATGATTCTCCAAAGCATGTAAATCTTGGTACCAGTTGTTCAGAGGAAGAAGTTGATCAATACATTACTTTGTTTAAATAGTTTTATGATGTTTTTGCCTGGACTTATGATGATTTGAAGGAATAAGACAAGTCCATTTTTCAACACATTATACTCCTCAAAGAAGGAGCCAAGCCTATCAAGCAAAAGTTGAAAATGATTAATCCAAAGTTAAAGATTTTTCTAAAACTGGAGTTGGAAAATTAAAGAAGGATGGTTTTTTTTTTTTCTCGATGAAATATTCAGAGTGGCTCTCAAATCTTGTCATAGTCAGAAAGAAGAGTGGGGAGATTCGACTTTGTGTTGATTTCAGGGATCTAATCAAAGAAATAATCAAAGACAATTATCAGGTTACTTTGACCTTAATGTCCATGCTTGATGGTTTTTTTGGATACAACCAAGTGTTAGTTGTTGAAGACGATAGACCAAAGAATTCTTTTGTTACACCATGGGAGATGTATTCTTATGCTTGCATGTCTTTTGGGTTGAAGAATGTTGAAGAAAAATTCCAAAAGGCAATGGATCATGCATTTAAAGATTTGATTGGAAAGTTCATGGATGACTATAAAGATGATTTGACTATTCATTCCAAATTGAGAGAAGATCATATCAAGCACTTAAGAGTAGTTTTTGAACATTGCAGATTATATGGTATATCTATGAATCCTAAGAAATTCTTGTTTGCAATATTGAAAGGAAGACTCTTAGGAAATATAGTGAGTAAGGAAGGGGTATATATAGATTAAAAAAGAATCAAGGTTATTCATTATTTGAATCCCCCAACATAAAAAAAGGGATTTCAATCTTTCTTTGGAAAGATAAACTTTGTACGAAGATTTGTTCTAGATTATGCAATAATTGTTAAGCCAATCAATATATTGCTGAAAAAAGACTAGAAATTTGAGTGGACTCAGGAAATTCAAGCAACATTTACTAGAATCAAGCATGCACTTACTACTTCTCTAGTCCTTGTCATCATGAATTTTGATCAATATTTTATATCATATTGTTTTTTTGTAGAAGAACCCATTTCCTGCATCTCGACTCAAAGAAATTTAAAAGGGGAAGAAATTCCAATCAATTTCATGAGAAAGACTTTACATGATTATGAACTAAGATATTCAGAGATAGAGAAGCATGCTCTATTTTTGGTCAAAGCAGTAGCATTTCAGGACATATATTTTATCATCTCATGTCATAGCATATGTCCCGACCTCACCAGTAATGATGCTTCTTAACCAACCAAATAGAGAGGGGAAGTGAGAAAATTGGATGGCCAAGATTCAATAATATGATATTGAGATTAAGCCTTTAAAAGTAGTTAAAGGACAAGGATTATGCAAGTTAATGACAATAAGTGATGCAGTAAATGGAGATATATCCATTTCATTAGAACCAATGTGTTCAACATTACAGTGGAATAAAAACATAATCTTGTATTTGAAGTCTGGTCAATTCCCTATTGGTATGTCTTCAAAGGAAAGAAGATCATTAAAATTGAAGGGAAACTAGTATGTATTATTTGTTGATGTATTCTTTCGAAAGAATTTTGATGGAATGATATTAAGGTGTATTGATTCTATAGAGTCTCAGAAAGTGGTACAAGAATTTCATGAGGATATTTGTGGAGTACATTTTGTACCAACAACAACTATACACATAATCATGAGAGTTGGCTATTACTGGCCCACCATTTTTAAAGATTCTTATTCAATGGTTAGAAAATGAATTTTTTGTCAAGATTTTTTAGGGAGAATGAAGAACGTGGAAATTCCATTGTATCCCATAATGATTGAATAACCTTTCACATAGTGGGGATTATATGTCATTGGACCAATTAATCCAAAATCCAACAAAGGCCACTCATACATTCTTACTTCAACCTATTATCTCACAAAGTGGCAAGAAGTTGTGGCTCTGTAAAAGGTTGATTAAGAAGAACTCATAACCTTCCTTAAAGATAATATCTTGTCAATATTTGGTGTCCTGGAGAAACTCATAACTAATAATAGATCAATTTTCATAATTTCAAAATTCATGAAATTCTATGGGGAGTGGGTCAATCATCAAACTATTATCCTCAATAGAATGGTTTGGCTGAGTCTATGAATAAGACATTGATCCAAATTATTAAAAAGTCGATTATTGTGAATTAGAGAAATTGGCATGTAAATCTGATTAATGCACTATGGGCCATCCGACTTACACCAAAAGACAACACATGATTGTCACCATACATATTAGTATATGGAAACAAAGGAAAAATTCGTATTCATTTGGTATTGAATTCCCTAATCTATGTTGTGAACTTTGAAGATATATAAGAAGTCTCTCCTCTACAAAGAATATATGATCCACTGATGCATTTGGAAGAATAACAAAATGAGACATTAAGAAAGATGAGTCAGAGGCAATAGATAATCAAAATATATTTTTATCAGAGTTCATCGATAAAATATTTTAAGAAAGGATAGTTGGTGTTGTTATGGAATAAGGAAAAGGAAAAGCCATCTCTACATACAAAATTTGATTCCTTTTGGATCGATTCTTATATGATAAAAAATGTTCTGGGATACAATTATTACCTACTGAAAGACATGAAAGGAACAATCCAGATGTTTCCAGTCAATGGGAAACACCTCAAAATTTTATTTTCTTAAAAATTCTCAGTCATCATCTGTATAGAGTTTTCTTTTTTTTACATACTTTCAAAGTCCTTGTCCTCTGTTTTCATTTTTCACACTGAATCCATCGCCCAATGATTGATATTTTGGATTCTTAGTAACCCACATGGGGTTACTATCCAACAGTTTGATCCAATTGTTGATCCTCAAATATGCTAAGTCATTAGTAAAATCTCTTTTGTATATCCTTTCCCATACTTAGAATTTTTCACGTTTCTTGTGGGTTCACAACATATGTTTTCGTAGTCCAAAGTTTAGTGACCTCCAAAACATACCATCAAATTCTGCCGCCATTATTTTTCACCCATACTTAGTTTGTTTCTTGAAAATATCATTGCGGTTCTAAGCCATTTTCCCAATTCACTTGATTATCAATGCGACCCCTCCGTCTGACCGATTCTCCATACTTAGTAAATTTTTTGTAATCTACCACGCTCTGTGGAATGTTATGATTCTCATCCACTATACCCTTCACCCCCACGAACCCATGGTGCCACGAAACTCCTTTTCCTTTATTACTTCAGATCCCCAATTCTGCCAACCTGATTCATTTCTCATACTTAGTCTGATTCTTGAGTTTTCACAGTGGGTCTGCGATAATCTTATTATTGTTCCACATACCCCTGATCCTGATTGATTCTGATCCATTCTCATTCTTAGTGTATTTTTCAAAATCATACCGTGGGTTCACAAATATACGATGATTTCGTATCTTCTTTACACTCTCTTGATTCTGCTTCCCCCACCATTCATTTCCCCCGCGGTACTAATATGTCATGTCTTGTCACATTCTCCAATGAACATTAAATGAAATTCTCACAGAGATAAAAATAGGTTAAGTATTAAAAGGTTGTTATTAATGGTGATATTTTTGAGACAATCCTCCATCATTTTTAATTTTATTCACATTAATTACCCATCAAACTAAGAGTCCTGAAGTATTTTATGATAAAAGGGTATTTTTTTGGTAATAACATATTGAAAAGAGATGTACACTAATTCACCAACTTCATAAAGTATGACAACCAGAAGGAAATAACACTTATGTGGAGACACCATCAATTCATTTGGACGAGAAGATCAAATATTTCAGTGGCCAATATCATATAGGTATTATTCATCATTACCACCTCCAGAGAGGAATGTGAACCAAATCTGGATGTCAGGAATTGCTCAAGCAGGTTGTGTTCCAAAAGTGTTTGATTTTAAATAATTGATTTTATGGTGCATATACAAGTTCGATAAGAACAAGAGAATAATTCATCTCCAGGCTTAGTCCCCAATTTCTTTAGCTCCTCTGGTCTTTAAAATAATGCTTAGACTTCCAGAGCCAACAATGAATTTTAAAGGGGATGGAGAATTTTTTTTTCTAAGAGAAAGTAATGGTGGATTGGAGCTTTTGCAAGAGTATATTGAAGACCTGATAATCGTTCTAGAAGATATATCAACTATCCATGTTAGTTCATTGAAAAACCCTTATTGAGAAATGGCATGGCTATTCTCTAGGGTAGCTGAACAAGAATCTACAACTACCATTCCTCGGCTGGATTTGTCTATATACTATATTTTTCTATTCATGAAAAAGCAGTGTTCGATTGGGCAAAGATAATCTCTAATAAATTATATTTTCAGCTATCAAACTCTAGAAAGAATAATAAATTTTACATGTATTCATACCTAATCTTTTCCATTACTTGTTGTCATGTTTTCAAAGGATTGCATTTATCCAAACAAGTCAATTGTAAAATTGATCCAGTTCAAATGTGGTACCCCACCTTATGGAAGCAGAAGACTATGTATCATTTTTATGAAGTACACAATTCATTTACTTCTTCTTTTAAGAGAATAAGTTTTGGACCAAATACATCAAGATTGTCTTTGGAAGCAACAACATTTCTAGATTAAAAGGGAAGTTTCAAAGAAATGGAACATTTCAATATCATCTGGATTTATTGTTCCCGAGAAAGACTCACATATCTCCCGTATTATCCGTTTGATAATATGTTTTTAGTATAATTCTGCAAAAAATATAGATTTTAGGCACATTTATTTCATGAAAAGAGGAAAAGACCATTTATCCCTTTGCTTGGAAAATTGGAGAAACAACATTGAAAATCACTACAAATATCGATGGATTTTCAGTTCAATTTGATCGGTTTAATTTAAAGGTAGCATATGAAGTCAAGGGTTTGACCCTAACCAACTATTCATGAAACACATGATTTTTGTGGGCTACAATGTCACATTTGCTAATACATTCTTATTAGGAGAAGAGGAAGGTGATAGCCATAACCCTCAGGCACATTCTATTGAGAAAAACCAAGAACATATTGAAATTGTTCTTATCACCATTAAGCAATATAGACAACGTGGAAA
>ML873511.1:0-13004 GCA_009831015.1 Picea engelmannii | reverse complement strand
AGGCTTTAGCTCAGTATTCTTATCAACATTCTCAGTTGCTTCAAAGGTCCTTCATCAAGCTTTGAAAGGAAAATAATAAAGAAAAGTTCTGAAAGGAAAAGAATAAAAGAAGGTACACCAGAAGAATCATCCTTTGAATCATCTGGATCATCCGCCAGGACCCACGTATGTTAAAGGAAGCTGAACTCTGATCGAATAAGGGTTACCCGATCCGTAATTAGGTGACACCTGATAAGCCTAAGGTGAAAACTCTGACCTAGGTTGAACCCAAACCTATAAAACGCAGAAGCAAAGGCAACCCATACCAATTTGATTTCGAAAGCTATTACCTTGACGCCCAGGATCTATAGTCTGTTGATATAGTGGTGAAATCGCTAGTTTTGCAGCCGTAGCCCATAGGGTCGCTACGTTGGTGTTAGGAACCAGTGGTCAGTAGTTTTTTTTGTTTTGTTTTGAAATCTAAAATAATTAGATTATCACCACACATATACAAATTACAATAATACGTTCTCAGCCGCAGATAGCAAGGAAATCCAAGACTTAAACATATATGAAACGTTCGCTGGACATTTGGAGACATTCTACCAGATTATTTACTCGGTCAAAACACATGCGCTTTATATTTAAGTTTGCGCTACCATTTACCTCATCCAGATTACATTTATCATCGAATTCGAGAATGACAAAAGTGCTTCAAGCTTCGAGTTGTTCTAAAACCCTATACTTCTTTATCCGTCATTATGTGATGCAGTTAGGTCATGCTTCTCCCGGAATCGCCACTGCACTTCTAGTAGGGTTTAGGCTTGGAATTTGAAGTTTCATAGGATTTTTTTTAGTTTTTAGACATATTTGACACGTGGATACAAAATCTACATGTGGATATAAATTTTAGGTGTTTAGTTTACTATAGTGTGTCATCTACCTAGGTTTCAGTGAACATAGGTTGGGAAAAAGTTTATTGGAGGATTAAATATAATAATCAACAAAATTTAATTAGTTTTAGATTCTCAATCCTTGAAATTTAATTAGTCCATAATCTTAGTTCACATAAACTATTAATAATTAATTGAATATCCATTCACTAATAGACAATTTAACATTCATGAATTTGAGATAAAACTAAAATGACGAATATGAAAAATAAATGACATTTGGTTTGTTCCTGGGGGAGCCGTTAGAGAACTAATTAATATGGCAATAATATAAAGATTAAACTTTTCTTCCGAGAATGTCACATATGTGGTGGTGGACGTGAGGTCATCTAGAAAAAAAAGTAGTATCGTAAACAAGTACTACCAATAATGCACATTTGATATTTAACTATTTTTATCGGATCCCATAATTTTGTGAGTGTGGCTAATGCAGAATATGGAAAATCCAATGGGCTATCTTCAGACATATTACAAAGCTTATTGCTTTCACAAAAGTAACTAAAAAGGTGCACATCCATATCACTGTTATTGCTAGTCTCATGTGCTTAAATAAATGACAATCATGTGCTTAAATAAATGAAAATCACTATGACATATGATGGTTTTCAATCCATGGAGGGTGAATGTAGCCAAACCTTGTTCCCATAACCTTTAATTAAGAACAATCATTAAAAGAAGGGAAAGAAGGGAACTTCAATCAATATTTTTAAACTAACTCTCTTTTATTTATGCATTCAATCGATAGGGAAAATATTGGGCTTCTTTTGGATGGACTGCAATACGCAGACGTTCGATCACCATTGGTGGCATGAAAGAAATAAAGGCCTAGTCAAAAGTACCAATGGAAAATGGACACGATCGGCTAGATCTTCGCATACTACGACCCGCGCCAATTATAGAAATTCCATGGGAATATAAGACAAACAGGATGGACATGGATTGGATTAAACCCTTTAGATCTTGCTTCTTGAGTGCCCTGGTGATTACAATGACATTTCTACTTTAGATCTAGGGCTTGAAACCCTTTCCAATTTGGCCCATATTGCAGATGGACCATTAAAATAGCTAGGGATGCAACAAATCATCGACATGACCTGCAACCAATATAGGAACAGCCCCAGGCAAAGAAATTTAACAATAAATAAACCTTTCAAACCCTAGTTTGTGTTAGCTTTTTAGCTTGGGAGGTACTCAACATGTTTTGTTTTGTATGCGGATGTTACCTTAATATTTACACTACCAGGCACTTAACTTTGTAATGAGTTTTTATAAAGTTGTTTTAAGTAGTTCTTTTATTAAAGTGACTTTTTAATAAAGTGTACCTTCTAATTTTAAAGTGACTTTATTTTCATAAAACACTTATGTAATAAAGTGAAATCACTTTAATATCTCAAGTGATTCATTTCGGATGGAATGGATCATGACCCTTGATCTTGAAAAAGGCAAGATCTAATCTTGGCCTTTGCATTTAGGGTTGGGAAGGTGAAAAGACACTTTGGAGGGAAAATGTCATTTTCAAATTTATAAAAGAATGCATTGAGTAGTGTGCAAGACACATCGGGAGGAGATTGAGAGAGGTTTTCTGAGTATGCTCGAGAGAGGAAAGTGAGCAGCAAAGAGGGCACGTTTTCCAAGGGATCTAGGGCACAAATCCCAAGGACAGATTTTATGTTTTGTGGCTGGGTCATTTTCTGTTGTAAGAGGCTATACTGTACGGATCCATACATTTCGTACAACAATACAGATTTGGCACGAAAATCAAGGTAGTTTTGGGCACATTTTTTCGAGGCGAACCGTTTGTTGTTCTGGGTCGTAAAGTGTTGAAATAATGTAACTGCAAAGTGTATTCTTATTATTATTTGATATATTATTCATTGGATCAATCCCCATTGTGGATTGATCATGTCGGCTATTGTAAGAGGACCAAATCCCCTTTTGTGGATTGGTCATAATGTAATTGTAAAAGGCGCCACCATACATATGCAAAGCGGTCACAGGTTCCTAGAGTTGTTGAACCAATGAGGGAAGTCGTAACTTCCCATGATGAGGAAATTCTAGAAGATCGTGATGTAGCAGAGTTTCAAGAACCTCCTCAGATGACGATCCTCCATAAAATAAAGCTAGCTTGGGCTAGAGAGCTTATTCAAGATGGAGAGAAATATGGTGTTCCCGAAGGAACCTCGAGACATGTGAAGAAACCTAAGCCATTCTCTAGTTATATGGATTTGATGTGTGATCTCCTAGAAAAGGAGCCTACCTGCTTTGAAGAAGCCATTCAGAAGAAAGAATGGGCAGATGCCATGACAAAAGAATACCAATCCATAATAAAGAATGATGTATGGGAAATAGTTCCCAGACCGAATAGCGAGGATGTGGTATCATCCAGATGGTTCTTCAAAATAAAACATGTTGCTGATGGAAGTATTGAGAAGTATAAAGCAAGATTTGTAGCTCGTGGCTTTTCTCAAAAAGAAGGCATTGACTATGAAGAGACATTCGCTCTTATATCCAGATACACTTCGATCAGGACCATCATAGCCCTTGCAGCTAAGATGAAGTGGAAGTTACACCAGATGGACGTAAAGATAACTTTCCTAAATGGTGTCATCGAAAAGGAAGTGTATATAGAAAAACCTCAAGGATTTGAAGTTGAAGACAAGAAGTCTCATGTCTGCAAGTTGAAGAAAGCCTTGTATGAATTGAAGCAAGCTCCTAGAGCTTGGTATGGCTGAATAGACAACTTTCTGATGAGCTTGGGCTTTACCAAGAGTAAAGCAGATTCTAACCTCTACTTCAAGGTTATGAACGATGAGCCAGTGATACTATTGCTATATGTGGATGACTTATTCTTAACTGGAGAAGAAAAGCTCATCACCGAATGTAAGAAGAGACTTGATTCAGAATTTGAGATGAAAGACCTTGGCCTAATGCACTATTTCTTAGGTCTTGAGGTATGGCAGAGTCCTGAGAGGATCTTCCTTAACCAAGGGAAGTATGCAGTCGAAATCTTGAAAAGATTCGACATGTTAGAGTGCAAGTCCATGAGTACACCCATGGAAACAAAGTTGAAGCTGTTGGTCGATACTTCGTTAGAATTGATTGACGCCACACTGTATAGACAGATTATTGGATCCCTGATGTACCTAACGAACACCGACCAGATATTTGTTTTTCCATGAACACTTTGAGTCAGTTTCTGGTAGAACCCAGACATGTTCACCTTGTGGCTGCAAAACATGTGATGAGATACCTTAACGATACATTAGATTGTGGTCTCAATTATGATGGAGATCGTGATTTCACATTGAGTGGGTACACTGATTCAGATTGGGTAGGAAGTGTTTCTGACAGGAAAATCACTTTAGGATGTTGTTTCAGTTTGGGATCAACCATGATCTCGTGGCAGAGTAGGAAGCAATCCAACATTGCTCTCAGCACAACGAAAGCAGAACACATTGCTGCATGTTCTGCCAACTGCGAAGCTATATGGCTTCAAAAGTTGTTGACCAGCCTATTTGACCTAGAGATGGAAGCAACCACGATCCTATGTGACAACCAGAGCTGTATAAATATGATAGAGAATCATGTATTCCATGACAGGTCGAAGCACATAGAGATTCATTATCATTACATCTATGACATGATGCAGAGAGGAGCCATAAAGCTCCAGTACATTAGCACGGATGAACAGGTTGATGATATGTTGACCAAGGCTCTATCTCATGTAAAGTTTGAGCACTTTTGAGATAAGCTTGGTATAGTCCGAAAGGACCTTCCTTGAAAGGGGGAGTAGTTGTTGTGATGAGACATCTCTTGCTTCCAGTTACAGTGCTGTGACGTAAAGCAAGAAGATGTGATGAGACTAGTACTGTGCTTCCGGCTTGACAGTTGTGACGTAAAGCCAGTCTAGTATCTTTCTTCCAACCTGATGGTTGTGACTTAAAGCAAGAAGATGTGATGATACTAGTACTGTGCTTCCGGCCTGACAACTATGATGTAAAGCTAGTCTAGTATCTTGCTTCCAACCTGATGGTTGTGACGTAAAGCAAGAAGATGTGATGAGACTAGTATTGTGCTTCCGGCTTGACAACTGTGACGTAAAGCCACTCTAGTATCTTGCTTCCAGCTTGAGTGCTGCGACGTAAAGCAAGACGTTGAGATGAGAATAGTACTGTGCTTCTAGCTTGAGAAGCTGTCACGTAAAGCTAGTCTAGTATCTTGCTTCCAACTTGAGTGATGTGACATAAAGCAAGACGTTGAGATGAGACTAGTACTGTGCTTCCATCTTGAGAAGTTGTGACGTAAAGCCAGTCTAGTATCTTGCTTCCAGCTTGATTGCTATGATGTAAAGCAAGATGAGTACTGAGCTTCCAGCGTAACAACTGTGATGTAAAGCCAGTCCTGTATTATGATGAGCCAGCCTCGTGCTGTGATGATGATGATGTATTAGTTTTATACTAATACATATTGATGCAGATGATGATTGCATTCCTTTGAGAATGGCGATGTTGCCGATGAATAAAACTTTTGATGATTTATAGATACGCCAGTCAGTGATCCAAGATGATATTGATGATGTTGTCCTTCTGATGTTGTTGATGATAAAGGCCTCTCTCTCATCTGATGTTGTTGTAGAATACCATTCTTGTTAAAGGGGAGTGTTGAAATAATGTAATTTCAAAGTGTATTCTTATTATTATTTGATATATTATTCATTGGATCAATCCCCATTGTGGATTGATCATGTCAGCTATTGTAAAAGGACCAAATCCCCTTTTGCGGATTGGTCATAATGTAATTGTAATAGGCAGAAAGAGAAGTCGGCCCCATAATATATCAAAGAGGCCTCAGAATATAATAAAGGTGGTTATAACCACCTAGAAGCAGAAGTCGGCCCTACCAGTGAAAGGACACTCCCACACGTGCCAATCTTGTATAAATAAGGAGGCTAGCGCCTCATTTAGACACACACTCACTTGTTCATTGAGAGACAAGTTTCGAAGCTGTAGTTGGAGAAGAGAGAGAGAGAGAGAGAGGCACATCTTTGGGAGAGGACATTCTGTACTTGTTTGAGTTATCTCTTGGCATTGTATTGGCTATCTATAATACGAAAGTTTTGTTAGGTTTTCTTCCCCTAGAGGGTTTCCCAGGATAAATGTTGTGTCTCTTGTGATTGTGTATTTATCAGTGATCTTGTCTTATGTTGTTGTTATCTATTGAAATGCAAAGAACTATAATAACGGCTTAAACATTAACATAAAGAACAGTTTGTACAATAGACTGTTGGCACTCTTTTCGAGGAGCAATCATTTTTGGGAGGGTCGTACAACAATATGGACTTGGCACAAAAAACGAGGCTGAATTTGGGGGACTATTTTGGTGCTGTGAGGTATTTTCTTTGGCTGGAAATGTGTATTTGTTGTTGTTTTGTACTTTCCTAAAGCTGAATAATATCTCTCTTTGTCTCTCGTTGGGTTTCCCCACATTGGGGTTTTCCTTGTCATTTGCCTAAATTTCTGAGTGTTATGGGTTGTTGTCTACTGTGTTATTTCCGCTGCTATTTTGCTTAGCAATGTGTATTTCTGCTTACGGTAATTTATGAATGTGGGTTTAAGGCATTTATGAAATTTATGAAGACAATTATCTCTAGGTTGCTAAGTGTATGGCATAAATTTCATTTACTGATTTTTGTCATTAAAAATCTACATGGTATCGGGGCTTTGTCTCTGAGTGATAGTGGGCAGTGTGGATTTTGGGCAAAAGGGTGTGATTGTTTTCCTTGAGTTGTGACAGGGAATATGGATGCAAGAATTAGATATGAGGATCGGTTGGATGGCATTTCCAACTATTTGCAATGGAAGGTCCGATTGTCAGTTGTTCTCAAGGAGAACAAAATTTATAACTATGTCAACTCTGTTGTGGCAGCTCTCGCAACAGATTCTATTTCTTTGGACTTACATGAGGTCAAGGAAGCCAAGGCTCAGAGGATTATTCTAGATGGGGTGAAGGATCATATTATCCCACACTTGGCTGAGGAAAAAACTACCAAGGAGATGTGGGATGCACTTTAAAACTTATTTGAGGCGAAGAACGAGAACCAGAAGATGGCCTTGAAGGCTAAGTTGCATGACACCAAGATGGGTAAGGAGGAGAGTGTCTCTTCTTATCTTACCCAGGTGGCTCAAGTAAAATATGAGTTGGCAACTGTTGGAGAGGTCATTACAGATTTTGAGTTGGTGAGGATAGCCTTAAATGGCTTCACCAAAGAATGGGAAGTCTTTGTGAAGTGTGTGGTGGGACGTGAGCATCTACCAGATTGGAGTAGACTATGGGATGATTTCACTCAAGAGGAGATCCGAGAAAGATCTCAGAGCAGTGAACAAAAGACTTACAGAGTTGATGAGAATGTTTCTCTTACTGTAAAGAGCAAGAAGAAAGGAAGTTCCGGAAGAGACTTGAGTAAAGTCAGATGCTATTGTTGTAACCAGTTGGGGCACCTTGCCTCTCATTGCCCTGAGAGGAAGAAGAAGAAGAAGGAACTAGAAGGGCCTGAGACAGCTGCTATAGAAGCCATGGAGGAATTTGCTTCAAAGTACGAAAGGGAATTTTCTTTGGTGACCCTAGTTTCCAGTGTCGGCAGCGGAGGATTTGGAGGTGATATCAGATGGATTGTGGACAATGGAGCCTCTAGCCACATGACGGGAATCTGGCGAGTATTCCTAGATTTCAAAGAGATTGGTCATGACCGACAAGTGGCAAATGAAGGTGGTATGGTGAGAGCTGTACGTGGAGTTGAGAATGTTAGATTCCAACTCGAGTTTGGGGAACTCTTGGAGATTGATGGAGTTCTCTTTGTTTCAGGGTTGAGGGTTATCTTGCTCTTAGTCTCAGCCTTGGAGGATGTAGGATATTGCATATTGTTCAAGAGGGAACATGTCTTTATCTATAGGCAGGGAGTGGACCTGGTAGAGCTACAGCTGATCGGTAACTGGGTGGATAGGTTGTATATGTTGAGAGGACAACCTTCGATGTATGATTCAACGTCAGATGAGGAGCGTGAGGAGGCTTTTGAGACTACGGTGGCACCAAGGATTCAGTCTTTCATTCTGAGAGAAGAGAGCGATTCTCTTCTAAGCACTGGGATGAGGCTTAGCCAAGTTAATCGAACCAATGCCCAGGATGAAGTGAGCTCAGGGTTCCAAGATGTTGCCAGGAGAAGATCTTCTAGTTCGAGTTCTATGCAGATGTTGAGGATGGCTCCAGATTCAGAGGGAGCTCCTACATAGCACAATGTGATGGAACCAGATGATAGTGGTGGTAGTGAGTACTTCCCTCGCTAAGAGGGAGTGTTATATTTTTAGCTCGGGAGGTACTCCACATGTTTTTTCTTGTATGCGGATGTTACCTTAATATTTACACTACCAGGCACTTAACTTTGTAATGAGTTTTTATAAAGTTGTTTTAAGTGGTTCTTTTATTAAAGTGATTTTTTAATAAAGTGTACCTTCTAATTTTAAAGTGACTTTATTTTCATAAAGCACTTACGTAATAATGTGAAGTCACTTTAATACTTCAAGTGATTCATTTTGGAGGGAATAGATCATGATCCTTGATCTTGAAAAAGGCAAGATCTAATCTTGGCCTTTGGATTTAGGGTTGGGAAGGTGAAAAGACACTTTGGAGGGAAAATGTCATTTTAAGATTTATAAAAGAATGTATTGGGTAGTGTGCAAGACACATCGGGAGAAGATTGAGAGAGATTTTTTGAGTATGCTTGAGAGAGGAAAGTGAGCAACAAAGAGGGAACATTTTCCAAGGGAGCTAGGGCACAAATCCCAAGGACATATTTTTTGTTTTGTGGCTGGGTCATTTTTCTGTTGTGAGAGGTCGTACTGTACGGATCCGTACAACAGTACGGATTTGGCACGAAAATTGAGGCAACTTTGGGCATGTTTTTCGTGGCGGACTGTTTTCTGTTCTGGGTCATATGGAACAGTCCGTACAACAGATTGTTGGGATTGTTTTTGAGGAGCAGCCGTTTCTGGGAGGGTCGTACAGTAGTACAGACTTAGCATGGAAAACGAGGCAGAATTTGGGGGACTGTTTTGGTGCTGTGAGGTATTTTCTTTGGCTGGAAATGTGTATTTGTTGTTGTTTTGTACTTTCCTGAAGCTAAATAGTATCTCTCTCTCTCTCTCTCTCTCTCTCTCTCTCTCTCTCTCTCTCTCTCTCTCCTGTTGGGTTTCCTCACATTGGGGTTTTCCTTGGCATTGCCTAAATTTCTGAGTGTTATGGGTTGTTGTCCACTGTGTTATTTCCACTTCTATTTTGCTTAGCAATGTGTATTTCTACTTATGGTAATTTCTGAATGTGGGTTTAAGGCATTTATGAAATTTATGAAGACATTTATCTCTAGGTTGCTAAGTGTATGAAAAATATTTCATTTACTGATTTTTGTCATTAAAAATCCACAGTTTGTTGGCTAAAGATGGTACTGTAATAAAAATTGGCCAGTTGCAATGGCAATATAACTTAAAAAAAAAGGACTGTAGAGAAAAGGTAGATCTGTAGTAGATCTACTCAAATGGGATATTTTTTTTTTTATATTCAGCAATGGTATAAAATGTAAAAAGATTGGCATAAAAAACAAATGGCAATATAACTTCAAAAAAAGGGACTGTAGAGAAAAGGTAGATCTGTAGTAGATCTACCAAGATGGGAATATTTTATTTTTTTATATTCAACCATGGTATAAAATGTAAAAGGACAGGCATAAAAAACAAATAACTGCCATCAAATTTTCACTTTTCAAGTAAGATAAATTTCAAATTCCAGCCCTGAGTGGAATCATCATCCTGCAGTGCCATGTTATCCAGACCACATTTTCCCAGACTCACATTATACAAAAGCCATTGCAGATCGCATTAAATTCTTCTAAAAATCCTTTGCACAGGCTAGAGACTCCCTTGAATGAATTTTTTTTCTCCATGTTGGCAGGCAAAAAAATGTAATACATTATGATTCCAGCTACAAGGGAACATATCCATGATTGTTGATGGTCAACTTGCATTTGTAGACCGCACTAAATTCTTCTAAAAATCCTCTTGCACAGGATAGGGACTCCCCTGAGTGACTTTTTTTCTCCATATTGGCCAACAGAAAAATGTGATGCATTATGATTAGCTATAAGGAAACATATCCATGACTGTTGATTGTCACCTTGCATTTGTATAGTGAAATCAATGAAATGTTGATTTGAAATTTTAGTCAATTTGGTTGGTTTTTGGCTTGTTTCTTATTGGGAACATATACATGATTGTTGATTGTCACCTTGCATTTGTATAATGAAATCACTGAAATGTTGATTTGAAATTTTAGTCAACTTGGTTGGTTTTTGGCTTGTTTCTTATTTTTATCATGCTAGGAAACATTTATCTCGAAAGGGTAATACGGTACATGGTTCATTAGGCCCACAATCAAGTGTGTATGTTTGACGTTAGAGAAAATGCGGATTGGTATTGAAGTTGAGGAAAGTGAATACTTAACAAAATAACATATTTTCCTACTTATATGTTGATTGTGGCCATTTTCATCTCGATTTAGTTGGTATTGAACTATTTAGTTGGTATTGAACGCTAGTATGAATATAGTTTCCAAGTTAATTCATTTCTTATTTTGCTCTGCTCTTCTTTAAGGTTTGTAATGTTTTTCATGGTATAAGATCGGGTTAACAATTCATAAATAAATTATTTATAATTTATTAATAATCTTTCATTAAAAACATATATGTTATAAAATAAGATGTAAACTTGTAAAAAAAAAAAAAAACTTTCCTCACAATCACTTTAATTACACCCATTTAACAACAAAACTTGCAATATATTATTTATAATCTCTTTTTTTAATAATCTCATTTTTTTAGTTTATATAATCTCAATCCTTCCTTCTTATACAACTGAACTATTATAACTATTAATTATAAGATACCTCGTCATCATAGTGAGTTGTTACTTTATTATTTCCATAATCTATTTAGGTTTCACTGTAAATATTACCATGAAACTTATGTTGACAAAAGCAAAGAGATTATATAAAATGCACCCCTTGAAAAGTTGGGCCTGGATTTTGAAATGCATTATATATTTTTTATTGGTTTCTTTAACCATCATTTAAGGAAGATGTTCATCACCATTTAATCTAAGTTTCACACTATGGTTCAACTTGATTGGTTAGGCTTGCTATTTTTTTATTTAACTATCATTTAAGGAACGTGTTCATTTAAGTTTCACTTTATTATAGATATTAAAATTAATTAAAATAAATGTTAAGATAGTTCAACTTGATTGATTAATTAGATAGTTGGGACTTATTAAGGCTATTATAGATATTAAAATTAATTAAAATAAATATTATGATGGTTTAACTTGATATTGGTTAGACACCCTGATTGGTTAGACAGTTGGGCCTTATGAAGGCTAGTTGCAAATTCATAAAGATTTCAAATGTGTTCTTCAATGTTCATCTAAGTTTCACGCTATTATAGATATTAAAATTAGGTAGCTGGGCTTTATGAAGGCTAGTTGCAAATTTATGAAGATTTCAAATGTGTTCTTAACTTATACTACATTGAAATAGAAATAAAATATGTTGTAGCTTTTATTAAATATTGACAAAATTTGAATACTTTTTATTTTGATAAAGAACAAATAAAAAACTTTTGTTACTATTGAAGTAGTTTAATTGGATACACAACTCCCTTTCAAAGAGAAATGTGAACTTTGAAATGGGGTTCATATGCATTTTATTACTTAAAGGCATTATGCAAATGAACTCAATCTCATGCTAAAGCTTCCCATCACATAGAATACATAGCCTCTCAATCACAGATACAAGAAACAATATGACAACATTGGCATCTTTGTGACATTGATCATAGTCGAATAAAACACAACTAATTTTCCTAAAGGAGATGTGCCATTTTGTTACATAATTAAATCTGATTAGCCTCTCTCAATCACAAATACAAGAAACAATATGACAACATTGACATCTTTGTGACATTGATCATAATCGAATAAAACACAACTAATCTTCGTAGAGGATATGTGCCATTTTGTTACATAATTAAATATGATTAGCCTCTGATTAGCCTTTGTGTTAGCTGGACTCAATTTAATTGTTGTAAACATAAACCGAGTTTATCAACAACACTCACAAACATATAAGACAGGGAAACAATTTCATCATGAGAATTAAGTGAGATTGATATAACCACGAAGAAAACTAGAATACATGAGGTCTAATTCAATGCTCCACCAAATACTCTCTGATCTTTGTATTCTGGAGTTTCCTACTTTCATCCATTACCCTAAGTTCCTAACCAGACTATCTTGGTCAACCTCTTCAATATCAACGAGTTTTGAGATTACATTGTTGAACCTATGCAATACTAAGAAGCTAACATTGGGAAATCAATGCATCTTTACATGAGGTGGTGATTGTTATCTTGTAGTTACTCCACTGATTTTTTTAAAAGAGATTATAAAGTAATCACACTACTCTCATCAAGATCCGTCACTCGGTTTAATAAAGCCTATATGGATTCCTAGCATTGTAGGAATAGTGATGGAAACCCATAAAAGATGTAGGATGCTCATCATGGTGTTGGAATAACTTCTACTTGTCCTATTTCTTATTGTGAGATTCTTTATAAGGTTGTAATTTATTGTAGTTTATAGATTAGTCTCTACGTGAGTGAATATATTTTAATATTTAGGACTTTATTAATTAGTTGGATTTGAGAGATTTGGTCCAACCTACTTAACTCCTAGATTAGTGTGTTGTTGAGAGATTTTCTCAACAAATAGATTGTATGGCTAAGATAATCAATCTCTCTTAAGGCCAAAATTAATGTATTTGTTGGAGCCAGAAGTCACTCCTGGATTGCTTGCAGGAGCAGAGCCTGACACCCATCAGTTTAATGTCACGATTTGTTTGAAAGGGGTGATCAAATGGAAGCAAACTCGGAACAGTCGTCTCAATCCAGAAACTAGGCCAGGCATGCATGAACGG
>WSFP011456488.1:0-19271 GCA_009831015.1 Picea engelmannii | reverse complement strand
ACCATTTGTAATACTGAGTGACAGATTAATAAAAGAGTTTTTCAAGTTTTGTTGTTATATGTGAGCCTTGTGTTTGGGTACTCTGGTTGTGAGACGTGCAATATCAAGATAAGTGGATGTGTCTGACTGAAGGTGTTTGGTCGTAGGATACGTAAGCAGTTATTTATCCAACGTTTGTTTCCATTGAGAGGTTGTTTGTTGGTTGCCAGTATCTTAGACTCATTGTAAGTTGAACTTACCTTCTTATTTATTGCTTACCTGCAACATCTAAAGGAGTTACGCCAAAAGTAGCAGTAATATATAATGGCTTCACCCAAGAAATCTACATCTAAATATCTGTCCGCTTTAGCTCAGTATAAGCCTTCGGCATGGTATCAAAATTTACTTGGTCAGTCTAAAAAAGCATTGTATAATGAAAAGTTGTTAGCTCAGAAGTACGAACCAGATCCGAACTGGAAAATTCCCAAGATCCCTGCTTCTGAGATATATAATATGTCTGTCTTTCAATTTAAAGCAGCTACACTAATTAGGTATTGTTCTGTAAATATACCTATCTCTCTCAGACAAACCAAATATCAGATCCCTCTTATCCAACAGGCTGATATCGATTGGGGACTTAGTCATGGATATGAATATATACATATTGGCCTTATACAGTTTGGCCTTAATGCTCTTGTAAGACCTGGTCTTGATACTAACGCCCTTTTATGTATAGTCGACTCCAGGCATAATAAATTCCAAGATGACATCATATCATGTTTCCAAGCCCCTCTTCATAATGGTCCTGTTTGGTCCTCTGCCTTACCCGTTTCCAGGTGTCTCTTCGCGACCCGTATATAAATACTCTTCTTCAAGCCTATCTGCAACTAGTTGGTTTTGATATGGTTGAAGGGTCCAAGGTCGCCCAAATTCATTCTACTATTTGTCTATACTTTGTCACTACCACGATGCCAGCCCTAAATCCTAAACTCCTTCAGCGTGCCACTAACGAAAGTGTGGTGGTTGGCTCTGGTAATGTTTCTCCGTTATCTCTTGGTTTCTGTAAACTTACAGAAATTGATGAATGGTCTGCAGAGTATGATCCGATCGCTACTCAAGTCCAGCCGCCTATGCCTAAAGAAATGCAAGTCTACATGAATTCTCAAGGAAAGCCAACTCTACGGCTAGAAAAATATCATATTCAGAGATATCCAGCTCTAGAAAGACAGTTCTCATCTCTCTCTACAAGCACTTCACGATCAGATCCTACTAGACATTCCCCTGTACAGTCTCCTCATAGATCTTCTGTATATAAGCCAGTATTAGGAAGATCAAAATTAGATGATCATTTTATAAAGCATCAGAAAAAAGGATCTAAAGACTATTATTACTGTAAAAAGGATTATTTGGATCCTAAGTTGTTGAAGTCAGAGTCACAGACATCTGCTCCATCACTCACAAAGAATTTTGAGACTTACAAGCACAAAGCAGAACACAATGGTCAACACAATGATTGTGCTGAGTGTCAAAGTTTAGTTGTTCCTGTCATTAAAATGATGGATTATCCTCTCCCAAGAAGTGTAAAAGAAAAGAAAATGGAAATCCCTTCTAGACACTTAGGAACAGGCAACCATAATAAAAAATTCCAAAATAATCTAGTAGCAGATCTTGACTTCATCCAATATAGGAAAGTTGATGAAAATCCTCCAGAGTCTATTATTAGACTTCAAAAATATTCAAATTATCAATCTTTCTGCTTAGCACAGAATATACATGATATAGCTCAAGATGTTTTAAAAACAAAAGGACATATTAATGGATTGCATTCTGAACTTGATCAGATAACTGCTAATCAAGATGACATGAAAAAGCAGTTATATCAAATTCTAGAAAAGCTAGACATAATTGAAAAAGTAGTTGATGATTTGAAAATCAGTCATCAGGAGGAATCTCAATCTACCTCTCCTGCATCACCCCCTACCAATGATGCAACTTTTTCATTTTTTGGATCTTCTTCTCCTCCAGATTTGACTAGAGAACTAACCCTGAAACAATTGATTTTCACTCTTAGAAATCCTACCCTGGTTAGAATAGCTCAAGTCTGTCAGCTAGCTAAAGATAAACTCGACCTGGTTAAAACTCAAGGAGATGAGCTTGAAAAGCTTATTCAGAAAACCAAGGAAGAGAATATTACTAAGCAGCTAGCTTGTGTAAATATTTCTCCTGTCAATCTGTACTCCATCAAATCCATGGATGGAGAACCCCGACCTGAAGTAAATCCTCAGACAAAGCCTGAACAAGGTCAGTCCTCTGGCTCCAGAACACCTACATGGGAGCAATGGTGCAATTCTAAGTATGCTGGAACTAGAAAAGCACCAATGGATATTGATGGACAACCCCAAAGCTCCGTCAAACATACAAACACTGCTCCTGTTTCTAATGTTGATTGTAAAACAAAATCTGAGATAGAAATCATGATCCAAGGATGTCATGCTTGGGAAAAGACCCAAAAGCTATTATTTAAAGATAAAACATCCTGGAGTGATTTGGCCCTTAGGATAACATGGGGATTCCAAGGCAATTTGCATTTCTGGTGGGAAAGAATCTCTGACAATAGCAAGTTAAGAATAATTCATCATCCAAAACCCTTAGATGAACTAGTAAAAGCAGTTGTTCATGAATTTTATGGAGATTTAAGGGTCAATATGGAACATTATGCTGACTTGTTCATGAGTCAAAATTTATGTGATATCAGAGAATTAGAAAATTATTTATGTACTATGCAA
This sequence comes from Picea engelmannii, assembly GCA_009831015.1. Taxonomy (NCBI): domain Eukaryota; kingdom Viridiplantae; phylum Streptophyta; class Pinopsida; order Pinales; family Pinaceae; genus Picea; species Picea engelmannii. Next base: position 16,506 of record WSFP011456488.1, on the reverse strand, counting down.
GCCTTGTTGTATAAAGTCCCTGATCCTTGAAACAATGCCTATCTCAGGAAATATTTATCTTCAATGCCTGGTAAAGTACCAGACCTAGTCAGAAAAAGACTAGAAAATGAAGATATCAATATAGAAACCTTGTCTCTTGCTGGACTGCAAGAGAAAATTGTCACAGCTCTTCAAGAAGAGTGTATACGAAAGAAGACAGCCAGATCCTTAGACAAACATCTAGGGTTTGACTCCTCTGTGTGTGATCTTTTCCAAGAAACCTCTAACTATGGTTGCACGCAACATAAGAGACATACTAAGAAGCACAGGTCTACACAAGTTTGTACTTGTCCAAAGAAACATAAGACTTTCAAAAACAAATCTTCTTACAAGTTCAAACCTAAATGAAAGCTTTATTTTAAGAAAAGACCTCAATCCAGTCGGCCAAGTAAAACACATTGTTTTATCTGTAAAATTCCTGGCCACTGGGCTTCTCAGTGTCCTCTGCGGTCCAAGACCAAAACCCAAATCAAGATTATGCAAATCTTTCAAACTGAATTTAATCCAGTTGATTGGGATATGGTCTCAAACCATTCAGATGGTGAATACTTTTCACTTTCTGAAGATTCTAGTGATGAAAGTGAAAGTTCTTCCCCTGAGTCACCTACCTTGTCTTCCCCATCTTCTGAAACCCCTCTCGAAGAATTAAATTTCATTGACATCAAAATGATGTCTTCTTTTGTTGATTTAAATGATTTGCTTAAGAAATGTGATGAACTCCAGTCAAATCTCTCTCTGCTTACCCCTGGCCAATTCTTTCTTTATGATTATTATTCTTCCCAATTAGAGCAACTAAACTCACAAATTCATGCAATCCAGCAGCCGAGCGTGGTGAATATCCAGCATTATACTCCCTCGGATTCTGAATTTGTCCAACCTGCCCCTCCTATCAGATCCTCCCTATCCTCTGATAAGGAAGTAAAGGATAATAAAGGTAAATCTCTAATAACACAAGACACACAAGATCCAGATACTTCTCTGGATAATACAATTTATTTGTTGGAAGAAGAAATTAAGAAAAAAGAAGTTTTAGTCAGACAATTGTGGAAAACACTAAAGCTTCAGAAAGAAGAATTAGCATTCCTCAAAGCTCAGCAAGAAAAGGAATTAGAACTCTTTGTTCAAGAACAACAGAGTGATGAGGAAAGAGAGACTGGATTCTTTGAAAATAAGATGATGAAAGGACTAGATGATAGAATCATCATCTCTGTAGATATTAAAGCTGCAGGTTATCTACAGTATACTCTTGATGCACAAGTTGATACTGGTGCCATGAACTCATGTGCTAAATATGGTGCTATACCACATTATTATTGGCAGAATATAAATCTTTCATTTAGAGTTGTCAATAAAACAGAAATGAAGATTGAATTCGTATGTCCTGATTTCCCTGTATATATTCAAAATCAGAAAATACCAGTAACACTTTATAGTTTTGATATAGGCACAGATATACTGTTAGGTCAGAATTTTGTAAATAAGTGTCTACCAGTGACTGTCAATCAGTCTGAGATCATTTTGACATACAATGGCAAAACCATTAAAGTACCTAGTAAGACTTCCTATGAAAGAAGAATTATTGAAAAATCATCTGACAAAAGAATAGAATATTCTGCTAGCAGTCTTATCAAGATCTAGAAGATCATTAAGAATGCTCAGTTACATGGATCAAAAGTTATTAAAGAAATAAGAGAAAAGATTGAAAAAGATTGTACTTCTGATTATCCAAATGCCTTCTGGACTAGGGAACAATATTTTGTAAATCTGCCCTATAAAGAAGATTATCTTCCTAAACCACAAAAAGCTTTTGCTAACCATATGTCTCCTACTGAGTTGGAATATTGCAAAGCTGAAATACAGGAGTTATTAAGCAGAAAACTGATAGAGAATAGTCATAGTCCTTGGGCTTGTCCAGCCTTTTATGTGAACAAACATTCAGAGAAAAAAAGAGGCAAACCTAGGATGGTTATTAATTATAGAGCTTTAAATGCTGCTCTATTACCCCTCAGGTTTCTTTTACCAAACAAGGAACTATTATTATCCAGAATTGGAAGATGTAATGTACTCACCAAGTTTGATTTAAAGAGTGGATTCTGGCAGATAGGGATTGTTCCAGGAGATAGGTACAAAACAACTTTTGTTGTCCCTCAAGGACAATATCAATGGCGTGTCATGCCATTTGGTCTGAAAAATGCTCCTTCAGAGTTTCAAAAGAGAATGGAAGACATTTTCAGACATTTGTCATTTGTGATCGTGTACATAGACGATTTGTTAGTTTGTTCTACAAACTTAAGCCAACATGTACAACATCTTAAGTTGGTTTATGATTTGCTCTACAAGCATGGTCTCGTATTAAGTAAAACAAAGACATGTTGGGCTCAAACGAGAATAGAATATCTTGGTCTCATTCTATATCAAGGCACTTTTGAGCTTCAAGACCATGTTCTAAAGAAATTAGAAGAGTTTCCCGATGAAATACTGGATACTAAACAATTGCAGAGATTTTTGGGTTGTTTGAATTACATCAGACAGTTCTATGAGAACCAGGCAAAAGATGTCAGATTACTACAGAAGAGACTTAGTAAATCCTTACCATGGAACTACAAGATGACCCAAGCTGTGCAAATAATAAAACAAAAGATCCAGCACCTACCCAGCCTACATCTCCCTAAGTTGTCCATGAAATTAATTCTTGAAACTGATGCTTCACAAGAAACATGGGTTGCAGTATTATTGCAAAAGAATGGCCCTAAATTGGACGAAGTATGTCTTTATACTTCTGGCTGTTTCAGTGAAACAGAGTCCAAATACCCTTCTAGTCATAAGGAGATTCTAGCTGTAAAAAATGGAATCAAAAAATATAGAATGTTTCTCAAAAAAGTCCATTTTATAGTTAGAACGGATCTAAAACATATGAAAGGTATGTTGGCTAACCATAAATTACTGGAACAGGGCAATAATAGGGTTCTGCGTTGGAGCCTTTGGTTAGAAGGCTATGATTTTGATATTGAGTATAAACCAGGTAAAGAAAATTGCATAGCAGACCTGTTAACTAGAGAAGCAGCTCCAAAAGATTCAATCAAAAAGGTCTCATGGCCGGATCCTCCATGAATGTTATATCAAGGGAAGCTCCACCAGGATTCAAATGGATTCTGGTCTGTACAGACTGTAAATACTGCCTCTGCTTTGATTGTTTGGCTTGTTGTATTAAAAATAGTCCATCTTGTTTTCAAATATTAGATGCTTGGGTTGCAAATACTTGTGGCTTAGTTTCCTACAACAACTATTTTAGAGAACATAGAGATTTGATCAGAGGAATTATGACTGGTGGTCTGCACCAAGGACAAGTATATATTTGTCTTTACACTCCATTTATTACTTATATGGATTATTGTATGATCCTACATCAGATTAAGTATGATGGTTGTGTGTGGATTACTTTTGAATGTGATGGATTCAAGGACTTTTATTATTCCTGGTTTGGATGGCTCTATCTTCTATTCTGGCTTTATTGTCCCAGGGATATTGATTTATTTAATCAAACAGATAGAGATGCTTTCAAGATATGGTTCCATGTTGAAGTCTGTGAAGCAGCTCAACATGAAGCATGGTTTGTGTTCAGCCTAACATTCATGGGATGCAACCTGATCCATGCTCCTTCTAGTTCAACAAGTGAACCTACCTACAAGGTATCCAGTCAGTATTATGGTTTGAGGTGTGTTCCAGATGATGAATTGATCCTAGCAATGCAAGGATCTCCATTTTATGAATCATTCAGCAGTCTACCACCTTTCTCTTCAGACCACAGTTCGCCTCCATCAAGTCATAATATGCCCGACAGTGATGATGGATTCTCCTTTGATTATGTTGCTGACCATAATATTAATAATATGCTTGAAGCATGATGGACCCTTATGTCCTTTGATGTAAATAAAGTTTGTCTGCCATTTTGAAAAAGATTGTAATAATTCATGTCTATCGGGCCGACAGTAGTGTCCCGACGGTTCGTGGGTTCCGTGAACTCCACAGTGTAAGCATCTTTGCTTTAGTCTATGTCAAAGTACTAAAGTAGATTGAGTATCTTACTGTGTCATCCGTAAAAGCTATGATGGGTCCCCATATGGCCTAGCCTTTAAGGGATGAGATAACAACTGGCGTCCACCAGTTTCCCCATCTAGAGTTTTCAGAATATCTTTTTACCAGAAGTTTCCCTTTGTTAGCAACCGGTAACCTACTATGAGTCTTATAAATAAAGACCTACTCTTCTCATTTCAGTCATTCAAGTTTGGGAATTCGAGAGAGAGGTCTAAGTCCGAGTCGAGCGGTGTGTATGCACTTTGCTACTCTTGCCTTCAGGATCCTGAGTCTGCAAATCAAAAACACTGATCTCATTTGTAAAGAGTCTGTATATGTCCTATTCCGCTCTGTATATGCATCCTTTAGTAAATTGGTATCAGAGCCAGTCAAGTTCAAGTCTATAGAGGTTGTATTTGCCTAAGCAGTGTGCCAGAAGCTTGGTTGTTCCTTATTCTTAAGTGAATTGGATAGAGTCCTAAATGCCCTGCTTATCAGTGCAAATAGATCTCGCCTGACCATTTGTAATACTGAGTGACAGATTAATAAAAGAGTTTTTCAAGTTTTGTTGTTATATGTGAGCCTTGTGTTTGGGTACTCTGGTTGTGAGACGTGCAATATCAAGATAAGTGGATGTGTCTGACTGAAGGTGTTTGGTCACATGATATGTAAGCAGTTATTTATCCAGCATTTGTTGTCATTGAGAGGTTGTTTGCTAGTTTCCATTATCTTAGACTCATTGTAAGTTGAACTTACCTTCTTATTTATTGCTTACCTGCAACATCTAAAGGAGTTACGCCAAAAGTAGCAGTAATATATAATGGCTTCACCCAAGAACTCTACATCTAAATATATGTCCGCTTTAGCTCAGTATAAGCCTTCGGCATGGTATCAAAATTTACTTGGTCAGTCTAAAAAACCATTGTATAATGAAAATTTGTTAGCTCAGGAGTACGAACCAGATCCGAACTGGAAAATGCCCAAGATCCCTGCTTCTGAGATATATAATATGTCTGTCTTTCAATTTAAAGCAGCTACACTAATTAGGTATTATTCTATAAATATACCTATCTCTCTCAGACAAACCAAATATCAGATCCCTCTTATCCAACAGGCTGATATCGATTGGGGACTTAGTCATGGATATGAATATATACATATTGGCCTTATATAGTTTGCCCTTAATGCTCTTGTAAGACCTGGTCTTGATACTAACGCCCTTTTATGTATAGTCGACTCCAGGTATAATAACTTCGAAGATGCCATGATATCAGGTTTCCAAGCCCCTCTTCATAATGGTCCTGTTTGGTCCTTCGCCTTACCCCGTTTCCAGGTGTCTCTTCACGACCCGTATATAAATACTCTTCTTCAAGCCTATCTACAACTAGTTGGTTTTGATATGGCTGAAGGGTCCAAGGTCGCCCAAATTCATTCTACTATTTGTCTACACTTTGTCACTACCACGATGCCAGCCCTGAATCCTAAACTCCTTCAGCGCGCCACTAACGAAAGTGTGGTGGTTGGCCCTGGTAATGTTTCTCCGTTATCTCTTGGTTTCTGTAAACTTACAGAAATTGATGAATGGTCTACAGAGTATGATCCGATCGCTACTCAAGTCCAGCCGCCTATGCCTAAAGAAATGCAAGTCTAGATGAATTATCAAGGCAAGCCAACTCTACGGCTAGAAAAATCTCAGAGTCAGAGATATCCAGCTCTAGAAAGACAGTTCTCATCTCTGTCTACAAGCACTTCACGATCAGATCCTGCTAGACATTCCCCTGTACAGTCTCCTCATAGATCTCATGTATATAAGCCAGTATTAGGAAGATCAAAATTAGATGATCATTTTATAAAGCATCAGCAAAAAGGATCTAAAGACTGTTATTACTGTAAAAAGGATTATTTGGATCCTAAGTTGTTGAATTCAGAGTCACAGACATCTGCTCCATCGCTCACAAAGAATTTTGAGACTTACCAGCACAAAGCAGAACACAATGGTCAACACAGTGATTTTGCTGAGTGTCAAAGTTTAGTCGTTCCTGTCATTAAAATGATGGATTATCCTCTCCCAAGAAGTGGAAAAGAAAAGAAAATGGAAATCCCTTCTAGACACTTAGGAACAGGCAACCATAATCCAAAATTCCAAAATAATCTAGTAGCAGATCTTGACTTCATCCAATATAGGAAAGCTGATGAAAATCCTCCAGAGTCGATTATTAGACTACAAAACTATTCAAATTATCAATCTGTCAGCTTAGCACAGAATATAGATGATATAGCTCAAGATGTTCTGAAAACAAAAGGACATATTAATGGATTGCATTCTGAACTTGATCAGATAATTGCTAATCAAGATGACATGAAAAAGCAGCTATATCAAATTCTAGAAAAGCTAGACATAATTGAAAAAGCAGTTGATGATTTGAAAATCAATCATCAGGAGGAATCTCAATCTACCTCTCCTACATCACCCCCTACCAATGATGCAACTTTTTCATTTTTTGGATCTTCTTCTCCTCCAGATGTGACTAGAGAACTAACCCTGAAACAATTGAGTTTCACTCTTAGAAATCCTACCCTGGTTAGAATAGCTCAAGTCTGTCAGCTAGCTAAAGATAAACCTGACCTGGTTAAATCTCAAGGAGATGAGCTTGAAAAGCTTATTCAGAAAGCCAAGGAAGAGAATATTACTAAGCAGCTAGCTTGTGTAAATATTTCTCCTATCAATCTGTACTCCATCAAATCCATGGATGGAGAACCCCGACCTGAAGTAAAGCCTGAGGCAAATCCTAAACAAGGTCATTCCTCTGGCTCTAGAACACCTACATGGGAGCAATGGTGCAATTCTAAGTATGCTGGAACTAAAAAAGCACTAATGGATATTGATGGACAACCCCAAAGCTCCATCAAACATACAGACACTGCTCCTGTTTCTAATGTTGATTGTAAAACAAAAGCTGAGATAGAAATCATGATCCAAGAATGGCATGCTTGGGCAAAGACCCAAAAGCTATTATTTAAAGATAAAACATCCTGGAATGATTTGGCCCTTAGGATAACATGGGGATTCCAAGGCAATTTTCATTTCTGGTGGGAAAGAATCTCTGACAATAGCAAGTTAAGAATAATTCAGCATCCAAAACCCTTAGATGAACTAGTAAAAGCAGTTTTTCATGAATTTTATGGAGATTTAAGGGTCAATATCGAACATTATGCTGACTTGTTCATGAGTCAAAAGTTATGTGATCTCAGAGAATTAGAAAATTATTTATGTACTATGCAAGCCTTGTTGTATAAAGTCCCTGATCCTCGAAACAATGCCTATCTCAGGAAATATTTATCTTCAATGCCTGGTAAAGTACCAGACCTAGTCAGAAAAAGACTAGAAAATGAAGATATCAATATAGAAACCCTGTCTCTTGATGGACTGCAAGAGAAAATTGTCACAGCTCTTCAAGAAGAGTGTATACGAAAGAAGACATCCAGATCCTTAGACAAACATCTAGGGTTTGACTCCTCTGTGTGTGATCTTTTCCAAGAAACCTCTAACTATGGTTGCACACAACATAAGAGACATACTAAGAAGCACAGGTCTACACAAGTTTGTACTTGTCCAAAGAAACATAAGACTTTCAAAAAGAAATCTTCTTACAAGTTCAAACCTAAACGAAAGCTTTATTTTAAGAAAAGACCTCAATCCAGTCGGCCAAGTAAAACACATTGTTTTATCTGTAAAAATCCTGGCCACTGGGCTTCTCAGTGTCCTCTGCGGTTCAAGACCAAGACCTAAATCAAGATTATGCAAATCTTTCAAACTGAATTTAATCCAGCTGATTGGGATATGGTCTTAAACCGTTCAGATGGTGAATACTTTTCACTTTCTGAAGATTCTAGTGATGAAAGTGAAAGTTCTTCCCCTGAGTCACCTACCTTGTCTTCTCCATCTTCTGAAACCCCTTTTGAAGAATTAAATTTCCTTGACATCAAAATGATGTCTTCTTTTGTTGATTTAAATGCTTTACTTAAGCAACGTGATGAACTCCATTCAAAGCTCTCTCTGCTTACCCCTGGCCAATTCTTTCTTTATGATTATTATTCTTCCCAATTAGAGCAATTGAACTCGCATCAGGCGAGATCTATTTGGACTGATAAGCAGGGCATGCAGGCCTCTATCCAATTCACTTAAGAATAAGGAACAACCAATCTTCTGGCACACTGCTTAGGCAAATACAACCTCTATAGACTTGAACTTGACTGGCTCTGATACCAATTTACTAAAGGACGCATATACAGAGCGGAACAGGACATATACAAACTCTTTACATATGAGATCAGTGTTTTTGATTTCCAGACTCAGGATACCGAAATATACAGACGTGGTTTCTCATTTACCAAAGAAATATTCGATGAGACGGGGTTAAGGATATAGTATTGATGGTATTTTTCATACTATGTGTACTATTTTATCCTTTAGCATGTCTATATGATAGTGGCACAAAATATCTTTCATTCTACTTTGTAATTATAGGGTTTTCTCTTCTAGTCTCTCTTCATGTCCTAATTTTCTTCATTTATTTCGTAGTTTAGTAGAGTAAAAAATATGTTCTTGTTATTTTCCACTAACAAACCAATCTGCTAGTAGTTATTGATAATTGTATTATGATCATTGATTTATAAAAAATCATGTTTCTTTAAAGGAGACAATGGATTCATTTGTGACAAATAAGAAAAAGGATATGTAAGGAAAAAGAAGGTGGTCAAAGACAATGCAGTCTGGGAAGAGGAATATGAAGGAATATAATAAGGTGGAGGTAATGGAATAATAAGGGAGTGATCGGTAAAATGTCAACATAATTCTAGATAGGGAGAGATCTTGGTAACCACTTAATTATTTTAAGAAGACTTGCAAGCACAAATTGGAAATCTTTCTCATGAACAAGGAATAATTGAGGAGACCAAACAAATTTTGGATTTTCCATTTCCTACTTAGATGTCGACCATATTTTTGTTCCTATCAAAATATGACACACAAACAAATTAGATATCAATGATTTAGTTCTAATTAGGAAATCTATAATCGATTATCATATTCAAGATACTTACAAATGTTGCAGTTAGTGCTTGTATTCCTTTATTCCCACTATTATGATTGGCATGCCTATTTGCTAGCCTTGCCTTTGAGCCCTTATCATATAACATATAATAATTTAGTTTAATTACACAGACATAAAATTTTTATATTTATTAAGAAAATTTAAATGATGTTTTATGGAAAATTCAATACTTGGGTGCTCTCCTCACTGAGATTTGCTTGTATTCCTTTATTCCCACTATTATGATTGGCATGCCTATTTTCTAGCCTTTCCTTTGAGCCCTTATCATATAACATATAATAATTTAGTTTAATTACACAGACATAAATTTTTTATATTTATTAAGAAAATTTAAATGATGTTTTATGGAAAATTCAATACTTGGGTGCTCTCCTCACTGAGATTTCTTTGAGGTCCAAATTTCTCAACAATTTTAACTAATTATTTCCATACCTCGACCAATGTGTCCATTGGCCTTCGTGTTAGGCTTTGATCCTTATGATGTTTATTGTTATTTATATTTTTTTACCTTGATTGCATCAAAATGCTTTCCAATTTTACCATTTTAACCAACCAACCCTCACCACAATTTAGATTTCACATCTTGTACAACCATATTTTTCAAATATAATGAATCTTAGATAATGGGAGATGTAGATGGTATCTAATTCATTGATGACAAGCTTCATTCAGTCTAGTGATAAACGCTTTCCCCACCGTTGTTCTTTGGATGTCCCATGTAACACGATCATATTCTATAATAGTACCATAAGTACCAATACATGATCCACATGCTAGTGATATCAAAGAGAAATGTTTGGTGCCAAGTGTTGTTACCACATTATATGTATTAAAAACCTATTCCCAAACATTACTTGTGACTCTTAATAATTTTCTCCTATATATGTTTCTTGACCGGGGAGTGCTTGGGGAATCAATTGATTCCCATGGTACTTGTTGTTCATTAGTTTCCAAGGTCTAATGAGTTTTAGATGAGAAAATTTTAAGGTATCTCGATATGCTTGTAGGGTCAATAATTTCCAATTTCCTAAATGCTCCATCCCCAATATAGATGCAAACAATTATTTTGGATCAAAATCATTCCCTTATGAAATGTAAAATAGGGTTCTTATGGTCACCAACATGGTTATTGTAGGAAACTCTAATTTTATGCTAAGACCTAACCAAAAACACCTAATATTAAATAAATTAATAATTATATATGTTTACCTTTTAACCATACATTTTTTCCTCCACTACTAGATTCTCCACCGCTTTCCATTGTTTAATGCTTGTTGGTATCTCTATTCTCAATTACCCTTAGTATAACAAAATGTCGTGGATTCACTACAAAAAATTCAAGGTTAGTCAAGTGCTAAGGTAATTCTTTTTCTCTTCCTTGTATTCCTCTTCCTCTTTGATCTACCCCATTTTCTTTGTTATTGGTAATATTATGGAGAAAAAATCTCTCAAATGGCTAACAATTATATAGGAAGGAGATAATAGTCTCTACCCCCTATAACTGGATCCTCTCTCTGGTCCCAATATAGCTTGGTTCCTATACATGTTAGACTCTATCCCAATGGTCACAAGTTCTTTGGGTTCACACTTTCAACCCAAACTGTAGTCAGTGTAGCACATAAGCATTATGTTTGTGAAAATAACATTTTGGGCAGTGGTATTTTTTATTTTTCATATTTCATACATCAATCGGTGATAAAGTTAGTGCAATTAACACTAACTTTAGCACCAACCCATTTAATTGTTCCTTAGTTTTCATCAATTAAAGGAAAACTAATGTAATTGATTCAAGGCGCTAACTTTGGTTCTATGTGTGCCATGTATTGTGTCAATTTATGTTCAACTTAATAAGGTTGCACACCTAAGGTGTGATAAGAGGTATTGAGTTAGGATACGAGGTAATGATTTAGGTTATAAGAGGTAATTATTTAAGCTATTTTAGGGTAATATATGATAGGTTATGATAAGTTACATAAGTTTTGTCTAGGGAAGTCTACGTTAGGGTAGGGTGGGTTATGTTAAGGTATGCTAGGGACTTCATCACTTCTCATGGTAGGTGTTTGGAAGGCTCTGATTCTAATCTTCACTCTCTTTTCTTGGTGGAAATAATGACCATTTAGAGGAAAGAGTTTGGAAGAGGTTTAATCTAGGACTGTTTGAGCATGATTAATTTAACTTTTTGGCTAGAGTGTTTTTATTTTATAAGACAAAAACATCAATGAAGACAATGACATTGTTATTATAATGCACCTAAAACCAATTATTGCACCACATTAACACATAATGTTGTTTATGCTTGATCACTTGTTTTCTTACTTGATTTTTTTTTAGACTTAAGTTATTAGGAATCTAGGGTGTTAATACATAGGAATCATTGTGCCCCTTTGGAGACTATCTTAACCAAATTATGCAAATCTTGTTAACCAAGATATATATATATATATATATATATATATATATATATATAATTTATAAATTATATAAATTATATTATATATAAATAATTAAAAATAAAAATAAACCACATTAAAAAAAAAAAAATTGCGCGCTCATTTTTTTGAGCTGGCCCGAATAGATACATGTCTGCACACACAATAGAGGGTAGTAGGGGAGAAGGAGGCACACACGTAGAGTGGAGGGTAGCAGGGGAGGAGGAGGGAGAGGTTCACGGAGGATGGAGAGGCACACGGGCTACATTTGACCTCCACAGACTTCCTTCAAATAAACCATGGTATGAAAAAATAGTCTCTAAACCCTATTCTTCCTTTTCTTCCAAAACAAATCACTAAGTATGTTATTTCAATTTTTTCCTGCCCCTTCCAAAGAGAATCGTTCAGTATGAGTCATATTGGTATATTCCCATGCTCATTTACCTCCCAAGCATATTGGTATTTACCTCCCATGAGTCGTATTGGTATTTTTTCCTTCCCCTTCCAAAACAAATTGTTGAGTATGATATCTTTTGAATTCTTTATATAGAGTTTAGGGTTTAGTCTTTTTCTTAATCCCTCTTCCACATGAGAATAAGGAGAATAGGGTTTAGGGTTTTACAAAGATTGAAAAGAAAGATTTCATAATAAAATCTCTAATGGTAGGAAGGTAGGTTGAAAGCATGCAATTCTTGTGTTCCTTTAATTCTGTATAGGATCCAAATTCAACAATTTGGTAAGATACATCCATGATTACTAATCTACCTAGGATGTGATTAAGAAATATATGCAAAGATGAGGTGCACTTATAGATTTGGATATAATTGTCATCTCCTTCTATGTACCAACTGTTGATTATCCCTAACAGAACTAAGTTTCCCTTAAAGAATATTGGGCATGGTTTATAAAAGAGGAGATCATAAATAGGAGCTAAGAACACCTTGCAAAAATGTTTGTAATGATCCAAATACCATATCTCCACAACTTCTGATAACTCATTGAAAGACGAGGAAGATAAATATATCACATGTCACACATGTTTAGGAAAGAACATAGTGTATATTACATTCAATATAAATTTATCTATGTGAAACTAAAGGGATTGTTCATTTAAGTTCTCATATTTATTGGCAACCATGTTTATATTTCTTGACTTGCAACTGCCTTCTTCAACAATTGGTGTATCGAGGGAACCCACTTCTTATTCATATAAGAGAAATATATTTCACCATATAACCTTGATCCAGGTGGATATCGGTGGCCACCCACCTTTTCCAATTGGCTCAAAACAACTTTCTGGCAATTTTGGCAATTTACTATTTTTAGCAGGTTTTAACTCCCGGGGCCATTTTGAGGGCCTAAATGAAGGTTTTTATATATAGAGGTTATCATTGATATTTTAAGGAATAATTTATCCCCCAAAATGAATCTCCTCAATGATACCTTTCTAACGAGCTATCATACGCCTAAAACGGAGATCGTATGCAAAAGTTATGACCTCGGGAAGTTGATGTACTAACTTACCCAAGTGGGGCCCACATGACTTTGGGTGCTTCATCTCCTAGGGTTAGGTTTTTTGATGTCTAGGACTTTTGGCATTCTCATTTATTGTAAAATTTCCTTCAGAGCCTCATTGTAACCATCTTCTTGCGAATGCGAGTAGCCGTCACATCTCTTCTCAGAGATAAGCTGCCACCATTCTAGCGAGTCTTTCACTCTGTATTTTTATAGTCTCCGTACATTTCTTTGATTAATAGAAATCATGTATTACTGTATATATGTGTTTATGTTTGCATCTCTGATACATTTCTATTATATTATTGAATATCTGTAATATCTCTGTGCATTTCTTTATTATATCTCTGGTCTCATTTCGTGTCGAAAATAATCTGGATCAATGGTATCAGAGCATGTTGCTCTTGATCATTTTTTTCAGTGCATGTCCCTGATGAGGTCTGAATATAGAAAATTGGGTCTTGAGCTTGTCTCTCTTGAAGACAATCGCTCTCACACACCCAAGAAACCCTCAATGGTGGAAGAAAAGAAAAACAACGGAGTAGACGATCCTATCAATTTGTTGCTTGAGGAAGCTCTCACGCAACAGAGGGACGAAATGATGGAGAATTTTCCCACATCCTTCAAAGCCTGTCGATATCATTAGGCACATCTTCATCAAGCGACCACTTTGGAGGCACCTCGCCTTTCAAGGTACAAGTTAACTTTGATATTCCTGTATTTGAAGGACAAATAAATGCAAAAGCCCTAGAAAAATGGTTAACTCTTCTAGAAGGTTATTTCTATGTTCACAATTTTTCCGACAAAGAAAAGATCACCTTCGCACTCCTTAAATATCTGCCTCATGTCAAACATTGGTGGGAAATTTACTGGGAGCAAAGTTCCACAAAGGAGTCTGGAATATATGGGGCCGATCCCACTTTGGATTTTTTTGTGGATGCGGTAAAGGAACAGTATTACCCTATTGGCAAATATGAGGACCAGTACATGAGATGGACCACATTGCGACAAGAGAGGGGCCAAGCAGTTCTGGAGTTCACCAATACCTTCCATACCTTGTGCACCAAGCTGGGTATCAAAGACTCCGAGCGACATTTGGTTCTAAAATACCGTGGGGCTCTACACAAATACATCCAGACTGAAATGGATTTTCTGGACATCTCATCACTCGGTGCTGCTTATCGATATGATGTTAAAATCGAGCAGAAATTTAAGCACTAGAACAAATAGGAATTCAGGTCTGCAAATATGCAACAACCAAAGTATGGGAAAGGCAACCCTAATAAACAGTCTCCCGAAAACCATTCCAAGACACAGGAAAAGAAGGGTCACGGGAAGACAAAGAAGGAAACCGGAAAATGGTGCGATTTCTACAAAATCCCCTGGCACAACACCGATGAATGTCGCTCGAAACAGTCATTGGTGGCCGAGATCAAAGACAAGGAGCCAAACCTTGATTCAAAATCTGATTCTGAAAATAATGGTAAAAGACAGATCATTGACACAGACCCCACTTCTATTGTCGCGACCGCAACAATTCAACCAGAAGAACCAACAGATCCTGAAGAGGGGGAGCACCTTTTTCATTCACAGATGTGGGTGAAGGGGACCCCGCTGCATTTTATTGTTGATAGTGGAAGCCAGAAGAATCTCATCTCAGCAGAGGTCATAAAATAGTTCGGATTGTTGACAACACCACACCTGCAACCATACAACATTGGGTAGCTTTGCCAAGGATGAGATCTCCATGTCAGCCAATAGTATCAATTATCATATGGCATCCAACCCTTCAAGGATGAGGTATTATGTGATGTTTCCCCACTCGATGTCTGTGATGTGCTCTTGGGCCAACCATATATGTGTAGATGCTATGTTGTTTATGAGTCTCGACCCCATAGTGTCATTGTTACTTTGGGGGGTCATCTCTACAGAATACCAGAGGTAGTTACGACTACTATTCCACCTAAAAAGTGTCTCAAGGTAGTATCTCATACTACAAAATTCAGCTTCTTCACAATCTGTTCAAAAGGAGAACACAAGGACACTGCAACCACTACAGCCTTGCCCCAAGCACATTCTATCCAACAGAAGCAGGTCGACAAGGTTGCATAAAAGCACAAAGATTCCTTCTACACACCGTCCTTTCATGTATTTCGACTTGTTGAATAGCCTCAACCTCAACAGGTTCTTGATAGACTTCCACAAACTGAGTAGCACGACGTCTCCAGCAGGACAAGCAGCTCACCAAGATGCAGATTCAACAAATGTTTTTCCTTCTCCCTCGGGAACTCAATGCAATGGATACCATTGCTTCCTAAGGAGGGAGGATTGATCCAGGTGGATATCGGTGGCCACCCACCTTTTCCAACTGTCTCAAAACAACTTTTTGGCAATTTTGGCAATTTACTATTTTTAGCAGGTTTTAACTTCCAGGGCCATTTTGAGGGCCTAAATTAAGGTTTTTAGAGATAGAGGTTCTCAATGATAGTTGAATTCATAATTGAGCCCCCAAAAATAATCTCCTCAGTTATACCTTTCCAACAAGCTATCATATGCCTAAAATGGAGATCGTATGCAAAAGTTACGAACCCGGGAAGTTGATGTACTAACTTACCCAAACGGGGCCCACACAACTTTTGGCGCTTCATCTCCTAGGGTTAGGTTTTTGGATGTCTAGGACTTTTTGCATTCCCATCTATTGTAAAAATGACTTCAGAGCCTGATTGTAACCATCTTCTTTCGAATGCGAGTAGCCCTCACATCTCTTCTCAGAGATAAGTTGCCACCATTCTAGCGAGTCTTTCACTCTGTATTTTTACAGTCTCTGTACATTTCTTTGATTAATAGAAATCATGTATTATTGTATATCTTTGTTTATGGTTGCATCTCTGATACATTTCTATTATATTATTGAATATCTGCAATATCTCTATGCATTTCTTTATTATATCTCCGCTCTCATTTCGTGTCGAAAATAATCTGAATCAAACCTACTCAATAGCATTATGAAATCCCTCACGGGTTCTCATAAATTAGAGGTGGGATACAAATTAGATGGGAGATTCTAAATTATTTCTTCTATCTTCCCACATAATTACAATCACCTTCATTGGGTCATTCTTTCTTGCAAATACCTACACAAATTACTTGTCCAACATTACCTTAAGATATGGAATCTTGGAAATGGTTTTCATAATGTGTGGGGTGTATGAGGAAAGTCTCATATTGTTATCTAAGTATATATCCCTTTCCTTAGTTACATTCCTCCTAATCAACCAAAGGACTACATTGAAACAAGGGGGAATCTTTGGCTAGGTTGCAACTTTGTGAAATTG
>ML873508.1:5756-19272 GCA_009831015.1 Picea engelmannii | reverse complement strand
AATTAGTTTCAAATGTGTATGTATAGTGGATGAGTTTAATGCATGAGAAGATAATGAAAGAGAGAGTGGTTATCATGAATATTCCAATGTTGGTAAAGAGGGTGAAGGTGGATTCAAGGGGCATTATCAAGAAACATAAAATTACATGCTTACGTCCACCTATTCCTCAGATGTTGGTGATGAGCTTTCATGGGAAGGGTATACAGAAGCAATGACCCTTGAATGATGCTCAGGTGTTAAAGGAAGAATGCAAAATGATTTTAGGTACTCAGATATCCCTCGAGAGAGTAAGAAAAGCTTAGAGATTGTTTTGCATTCATTGCAGAACTTTATAGATGCATATTAAAATATGGGGCCAATGATTGATATTTTTATCGATTTGATGAGGAGATGAATGTCAGAGGTGATGGGCCCTAATAAATGGGAAGTAGTAAAAAGTAGATTTTCAAAAGAAGATGCAATTTCTATGTTCAATTTCAAAGAGGGGACAAAGCAAAAGATGTTGAGGGTGCAATATTTTAAACACCCCAACATTGTAGGACATCTTGATAATAGATTTTTGGTAGCATATGGGAAGTTGTCGTGGAATAATGAGGTTGCACATTACTTTTCTAGACTTTCATGAAAAGTTTTTCATGGGCATGCAACCTGATTATACCAACCTACCGTTCAGTTATTATGGGGTTGGTAAATGATGAAAATATGATAAAAAATGAGCATATTGAAATGCAACATTATAGAGGCCTCCACAACCTTTGGTATATCGTACAACATGAGAATTTTCCTCACATTCAGAGATGCGAGCTACATCAGATTTTGGCAAGGAGGTTAGGAATGTAATCGGAGAAAATTTAGGATCATTTTTTTATGGTGTTGATGTTGGTTTGAATCGTCAGAGAGTTGAAGCCAATTCTCGAGCCAAGTTTGTGTACAAAACAGACGAGGAGATAGATTCCATGTCCATAGAAGATATACAGGATTATGAAAAAATTTTCCGTAATGGTTGGAAGGAGTTAATTCACAACGGTGACCATAACACTAGATTGGTATGTGTTACAGTTAGTAAATTTTTCATGCATTTGAGGATATTTTTCTTGTAGTTCTAGGTCTAGATACATATCATTGTATCTTTAGAAATAATTGAGTTTTTATCGTCATTAATTGCAGTTTGATCATATGTTAAATGAATCTCCAATAAATAGGGGACTTGATTCATCGAGTTTAACATTGGATGGGTTGAATCAGGTATTTTTTTTCTAATATCCATGTATGAGCACTTTAGTTGCCCAACCTTCACAACTTGTTGAATAATCAACATACATGAAATTTATGTTTTTGTATTAATGTGAACACATTGAACTCTATTTAATTCTTAGTTGTGTTGTTCACATATTCCTATTCTGTCTCCCACTACTTGGGTAGGCTTGTCCCAATTTTCATTGGGAGAGTTTGAAGAGGGTGAGAGTTCACAGGTATCATTGCATATTGAAAACAAATTTAGTTATATATGAAAATTTCAATGTCATTTAAATTATTAATTTAAAAGAAAAATGTCTTAAAAATATATAATTGATTGAATCTTAGGGTATGGTGGGTAATACCGTGACTCATCTAACCATGGGAATGCCATACTCTTGTGTGGTTGATGATATTTAGGTTGGCACATCACATGTATTACATGTTTCAAAATTTAAAACTAGAATTTAATGTGTTAAAATCATTTAAATTTATTTTCAAATGTACAAATTTGAAATGTGTTATAGGGAAATATGGAGAAGAGAGTGCATGAGACTGTGCTTGAAGAGAATGTGGAGAAGAGAGTGTGGGAGATTGGGATTGAGGAGGATGCATACTGGGATTGAGGAGGATGCATCCATACCTTAGAAGGATGTGTCTATTCATGATGCTTCTTAATTGTATGTACATTGCAAATTAGTGAGTTTTAGTTTTTATTTTTTTATGCTCGGCCTTTTATATATAAGTTTTCAATCTTATTTTTTTAAAATATGCTTCTTCTTTTTTTTTTTACTTTTTTCAAAATTTTATTTGATCACATTTTTATTTGATCAAATTTTCAATTAACCCTTTCCTATTTATAAAAGGGTTACTACTTTTTAACACTTCTATCAATCATTTTGAAATATATAGAACTCCTATATAAACTTATCGTCATCTAAACTGGTACATTCAATCATATTTGTGTTTAGATCATAATGAAGACCTAATTTCGAAATATAGCATTTGATTATATGAGAAAAAAATATAGATCTCCCACATCACAAAGAAGGAAGATTCTAAATTCACTTGGATACCAATCTTATTTAAGATTAGATCGTGAGCGTGAACTAGAACTATTCTAGATTTAAAAATATCATTACATGTTCTTATTCATGATCTTATTTATATGTTTAAACTTTACTCATGATGTAGACAATTTTGAACTTGAGCATTTGATTATTTGATAATAGACTCTATCCCACATCAGAAAAGGGGAATATTCTAAATTTTCTTTGATTTCATTCCTTGCCTTCTTGTCCAAGAATGGTGTAATATGGAGATTTTTGTTGTAACATCCCGCTCTGGCGCACTTACAAAACTTATTCTTTGAGGACACTTGGTCGCAAGTGATCTAGATGTTTATGATGATAAAACTTTTTCCTTCATTATGATGCATTCAGTTAGATGACAGGATGTTTTTACTACTTTGATCTAGAAAGGTGCTGCTAACTCAGTTTCATTGAGTGTGCAGGGTTTCGGACCTTGAGGATGTAGAGGCATCGGTGGAACTCCCTTGGACTCCGGATTGAGTCAGGCAGTGGGCTATTTTAGGTGTTTCATTTACGATGATATTGCTTTTTTTTGATGATATGCTATTGATTTATGATATGTTGTTGACATGATCTGACATGATGGTTGATGATGCAGGCTGACGATAGCTTGCCGACCAAGACTCACATATGGAGTAAAGGGGCCACACATGATTTCCATAGAAGTTGAGGGAGAGGTGTGGACAACAGCCCTGCCACAACCTGCCAGCACTCCCGTCGTGGCTCAAACTGTAGGTTAACGATTGCCTAGTTCGAGAGGATCCACGATGCCGTGAGGGCAGACTGCGACAGTCGCTCACGATGATTCTAAGGGGCGCGCAATAAGGCGGGGGCCTTATTACTTAGAGCCCTTAGTCTCCCACAAGTTCACCTAGCAGAGTGTTGACTCTAGGGGTTATAGATGTCTACCAATCCGTCAAGTCAACGAGTGGCACCCTTGGAGCACATGGTGCATCCTAAAGGGCACGTCGCGCAACAGAAGCAAACGAGGCGAGTGGCACCCTTGGAGCATGTAGTGTGTCCTGAAGGGAACGTCGCATGGATGATGATGATGAGACAACCTAGATGACCCTAAGACCTTAACGCCTGATAAAATTCTTAAAACGACTCCCCTAATGAATTGTCGCCTAGTTCAATCTAAACCTAAATTTAAAACATCTCAAAGATAAAATTCTGATAAGCCCTAAGAAAAGATCCTACAAAATAAACATAAGGGCGTAAACTAAAACCCTCCTATGTGTTAGTTAAAATCTTCTTAAACTAAGGGGGGGGGGGTAAAGTAATGAGGGGGATAAATTAATTGAAACCCAGGGTTTTTAAATTTTAAAGAAGAATTAAAATTATTAAAGAGTGGGAGTAAAAAAAATTTAGGATTTTAAATTATATATTGAAAAGACTATTAAGCGCATTTATCATTTTGGGTTTACCAAAAAAAATAATAATAATAAAAGAAAAAGATAATAAAAAGAGAGAAATAAAAAAATAGAAATGAAGAAACTTGTAATAAAGGAAACTTAATAATGGAAAGTAGGAGACCTAGGGTAAAAAGCTAAAAGGAATCAGCAATTAAGGAGTTACTAAAAATCAACAACTCCAGTTTAGGAAAGTTAGTAAAAGCATGAGAGGGGATCTAGGAACCCTAGGAGTAATTTAAGGAGCGATTTTTGGGGGGAGTGAGGGAATTGAGTCTTTTAATTATTAAAAAGAAATGAATTTTTGGAGAACCGTGGGGATTAGTGACACTTGGACGGCAGTGAATTTTTAGAGGTTTGTCATAAAAATGTAATTAATAATAATTTAGGAAAGTAGGTGGGTCTCAATTTTCTATAAAAGAAGGGGAAAAGGAGGAAGAAAGGATGAATGGTTAGCGTAACATTACGATGCCGGATTGTGGCTTGACGGATTTCTTGTGAGGAGCTGGGTTTATCTCAGCTGTATTAGAGTGGTAGCTCAACCTTGGAGGCGAGCTGAGAAGCTATTATTATCTTTGGATCTTGTGCGTCCCCTTTGTGGCTCCGGGGGCTAAGGGGGAAGAAGAGTACCCCTAGCGATTGGTTGGGAGGTACCGGTGAGGGTTCCACGGTCGGCAAGCAGGAGTGGCAAGGAGCGCGGGGCATCGATCGAGGCGCGGACAACATACAAGGCAGGCACAAGGAAATATGTACGCTCGTTTAATTTATTGAGTATATTGCATTAAATATTAAGCTGGGAACTGTAAGATGATTGTAATGTTATAAAAAGTCGGTTCTGGAAATCTCGCTTGCTGATATTTTATGGAAGTAAACTAGATCTGGTTTTCCCTCTGGCACTTGATTGGTTGATTTCTAAGATCACTTGATCTGGTGTTTAGACCTGGCAATTTATTTCACCTCTAGCAAATTGTTTGATCTTTTGGCAAAACGTTCAACCTGGCAATTCATTTTACCTCTGGCAAATTGTTTATCTTCTGGCAAATCAATTTAACCTGGCATTTCAATTTATCTTCTGTCAAGTCGTTATCTTTTGGCAATGCGTTTGGGGTGTTTTTGGCCTGCATTTTAAAAGGTTTAATGAGCTGCGTTTTTCGTTTTGTTTTTGGGCATTTTTGCCACTGTATATTGGGCGTTTTTAGCCACTGTTATATTGGGAGTTCTTTCTTTACACAGTGAACAATCCTTATTCGGCATTTTACTATACACTGAGAGCCATTCTTATTGGGCATTTTTTTTTACTTTACACAACGAGCCATCCTTATTCGGTATTTTTACCATACACAGTGAGCCATTCTTGTTGGGAATTTTTGGGTTTACACGTTGAGCGATTCCTCTAATGGGCGTTTTCTATATACAATCAGCAATGGTTTTAATGGGCGTTCTACCCCCTCTGCGATTTGTTTACTTTTTTAGGTGTTTCCTCTTCTGTTGACGTAATTGAGCCGGTGTGCATTTTTACAGAGTGCATGGGTGTTTTGTTTTTACAGCAAGAGTGTTATCACCATGTGGGCATAGATTTTTTTGGGCGATTTGAACTGAGAATTACAGGCTTAATAATCTATGATTTTAAAATGATATTGGGCGATTTGAACTGAGAGTTACTGGTTAATGATGTGCGTTTTGTTTAAATGATTTTGGGCATTTTCTTTGCCATTGTTGTCTTGGGCATTTGCAATTGATATATTGGGCATTTTAAATGATCTGGCATTTCGTTTTTCATTTTCCCTTCTAGCGTTCCTATCAAACGATGGAACTTCATTTTCTTTTTGCATTCTTGCACCCTGGTGAGGTTTAATTGAATTCCGTTGTCATTGGTAAATGCCTCGTTGAGTGAGCAGCGCCTTTCCCTGCATCAGAAATCATCTTACAAACCGCTTAAGATTAACCTCGCCCTTCTCTGAAATCGCCGTAATCATTTAAACCGAGGAGCATTCAGACTTCTCAGAATAGAATGTACGCCTTTATTTTGTGATTGTAGCATTTTTTAGCAGAATAGAATATATCAGTTGCCAGCGATAGCAGCGCATAAGCCTTTGTTTGTGAATGATTTAGACCACTAATCGAACCTGACAAGATGACAATTATAGTCAGGAACACAAGCTAAATTTAAAGGAAATGTATTCAACCTTAAACAAAAGGGTTACAGTACAGCTATGCACAAATCTATAATCATGACGTGTGGTAATTTAAATGGCTATATATTGACATGTTCATTAATTTGTTATCTTTAATTATTGTCTTTTAATATTGAGAGTTTGTCATTCCGAATATTGCCCTTTAATTGTTGTCATTTTAGAATTTTATTGTTATAGATTGCCATATTTAATAAGGCTGTATATGGTTATTCAAGTTGATGTCACCTGTAGTTATGAGGTAATTTCCATATATTGACCTCCTTAATTGATGGTTATCTTAACTTATTGTCAATGGTAAGGTGGATAGTTTGTCATTTCCATTTTAAATTTTATTATATTATAAGAATGCTTTTTAAAAATTATGGTGTATATTGTATTTCAATTAATGACTCCTATAAACATTATGCTATTCCCATATAGTGACATCGTCAATTAATTGCTATATTTAATTATTGTTAATTAAATATTGATAGTTTGTCATATCCAATAATGCCCCTTTTAACCTTTTCATTAGATTTTATTATTTTAGATTGCCATTTTAATTTATGATGTATGTTGTTAGTTTCAATTGATATTACTTATAAATATGATGTCAGTTTTAGGGAATTATTATTGGACCTTAGTGAATGATTTGATCTCGTAAGATCATTATGAATTTAGTGGTTGTAGCATATAAGAGGTACGATAATTGTAAAATCATGGTTCAGATTGTGACATAAATGATAGATGGTTAATGTTTCATGACAGAGTGATTGTAATTTTTAATTATTGTTAATAACTTATGTGATGCAATAACTTGGATTTAGGTACCATAAGTTACTCCGAGTTGGTTTATTAGGGTGGTTGTTTCGTTTAGATAATGTTGAACTTGGGTGTTCGTTGTCAGATTCCTTTCATGTGCCTTTCATAAGGGGCGTAATCATTCTTCTTATTTATGTTGTACTTGATTGCAGTCAGTTAGCCGCGTAGTCTGCTTATGTTGGGCGGGGTATAGACCCCTCCTTGTAGCCTTAGTGTTTATGTCGGTGTGTGTGATTTTTCTGTGTAAGGAATCTAGTGCCGTATCAAGAGTCTTGGGCCCTTTAAAGGTAGGGTTTCCACTCTTGCAACACACCTGACAGAGATTACTAGTTTCTGCCTGAGCAGTCGGTCAAGAGCCTGTCTAATCTTCTTTCTCGAAGACATAAGACTAAAAGCCCTGCTTTTCTATGCAGAAATAGTAAACTCTACTGATGGATTCTTCTTTCTGTGACCGTATTGTACTTAACACCTGGTGTCGTTTACTGCTTACAGCTGCTAGTTGTACACCTTATGTCTAGGGGCATTATTACTTGTTGTCATTGTGATATGTCGGGGTCGTCTTGTCGTGTTCGTCCTTCTTGTGTCTGGTTCTAGGTCGGGTTACTAGTTTCTGCCTGAGCAGTCGGCCAGGAGCCTGTCTAATCTTCTTTCGAGAAGACATAAGACTAAACGGCCTGCTTTCCTGTGCAGAAATAGTAACCCTAACACCCTAGAGTCTTCCCTCCGTGTTCTTACTGTGCACCCCCAGTATGTCTTAATGTTGCGTTGTGCGCCTTATGCCTGTGATCGTATATTGTTGCATTTACTCGTTGTGTGCCTTCAGTTTTTCCTTGTCGTGGTTGCGTCTTGTTGGTTGTCGAGTGTCGTCATATAGTTAAGTGTGTTGTTACTTCTACACACATGCACACACTTTAAGAAAAAAAAAGAAAAAGAAAATTTGCACCTGTTACTAGAATGGTTGTCGTAACGAGGAGGTTCGTCACATATGGTATCAGAGCCGGTTCGACCCGCGACTTGGGATTCGCTACAACTTCCATTGACATGATTATGTTGATTATTCTGTTGCTGATCGCGTTGATTGTGTGTGTGCAGGTAATCATGGTTAGAGGACGTCGCGGAGGCAGACGACGGGGTGCTAGGGGAGGAGGCGTGACGCCTCCAGCAGCATCCACACCTGAGGGGTCTAACCCCCAGAGAGGCAAGAAGGTCCTTGGACAGGAGCAGATTGCAGTTGTCGATGTGGTGGGGATGATGATATCTTTCCAGCGCATGTCCGAGGCGCTGATCAGTAGATTGGACATAGATGAGGCCAGGGTGCCGGCACCTGCTGAGGTTCCGTCGTGCGCACCGGCCGTTACAACTAGCATTCATCGTGAACTCGAGAAGGTGAAATTTCCCGAGTTCTTTGGTGCCCCGAACGACGCAGCCGCCAAGGCATGGTTGGAGAATATGGCGATGTGCTTCGCACTTCGCGATTATACCTCCAACATGAAGGTCCGCATGGCGGTCTTTCAACTGAAGGGGAGCGCTCTTCTATGGTGGAAGATGCTCCTACCGCAGCTAAGCATGGCCATTGAAGACGTGTCATGGTAAATGTTCGAGGAACAGTTCCGAGAGAGGTATCTTTCTGAGGAATTCATTGAGTGTTATTTCAATGAGTTCAACTCCTTACTACAGGGAGGTCGTACAGTGCCCGAGTACGAGGCACGTTTTATGGAGCTGCTCCGGTATGCTCCGCACCTGAACACTGAGAAGCTCAAGTTCAACAGGTTCGTGTTTGGCCTTAACGACAGCCTGCATGCGAAAGTTAGGATCTCGATGCCTCAAACCTTGCACGACGCTGTCCAAAAGGCCCTCATAACAGAGGAGGAGCTTATCAGTGGGGGTCAGACTAGGACTCTAGCGAGACTTGCAGGGCAGGGTTCATCTGGTATGCCACAACAGCAGACACCAGCGAGACACACGCTGGGGTATCGTGGTTTCAAGAGGGGATCCACTTTTTCTACACCACGACGATCGTCGCCTCAGCAGCGGACACCTTACCGAGGACCACAATAGCAACAACAACATCGCCCACAACAACAACATTTTAGGCCTGTTCAGTAGAAGAGACCAGGTTTCCAGGCTAGTGGGCCGTCATCTTCTACTTCGGGTACCAGGACAACTGGGCCGAAGAAGGGGTGTTGGACGTGTGGGGAGCCACACTACCAGCGCAACTGTCCTGTGGAGAGGACCAGAGCGTCCAGATCAGTCGAACCCACTACAGTGGGAGATATGGGCAAGGCCCACCGGATTCACGCAGCGGTGAATAACCGCTAGACAGAGCACCAGTCGATTGTGCTCGAGATGATAGGTACCGTCGCTGACCAGACCCTTAGTATTTTGATAGACCCTGGTGCTACTGAGAGTTTCATTTATGGTGCAGCGCTAAAAAGGATTAAGGTCAAGGCAGTCGAACAAGACGAGTTTAGCTTCATGGAGATGGCTTCGGGAGCCAAACATAAGGTCAAAGGAAAGGTTACGGGTTGTGCCCTTAACCTAGGATATTTTTTCCCGAGGTTCAACTTGTAAGTCACGATATTAGGATCTTATGACGTCGTGATCGGCATGGATTGGTTGGAATCGCATGAGGCGATACTCAACTCTAATATGAAGAGGTTGAGCTTGGTCGATGGTGAAGGACAGAGACGGGTAATTGTAGGACGGAACTGGGGAGTATCCTTGAGGTTCGTCTCTTTCTTACAATTACAGAAGAGTATGCGCAAGGGGTGCAAGCTTTATGTGATCCTTGCGCTAAACGAAAAGGGAGTAGCAGAAGGTCTAGAACACCTTCTGGTGGTGAAGGAGTTTGCGGACGTATTTCCAGAGGAGTTTCCTGGGGTGCCGCCAGAAAGAGAATTGGAGTTTACTATAGACCTAAAACCGGGGACTGAACCCATAGCGAGAACGCCTTATCGGATGTCGACCCTGGAGTTGCAAGAGTTAAAAATGCAACTAAAGGAGTTGCTGGACCTAGGACTGATACGCCCTAGTGTGTCACCGTGGGGTGCACCAGTTATTTTCATTCGGAAGAAGGACGGATCGTGGAGGCTTTGCATTGAATACCATCAATTGAACAAGGCTACGATCAAGAATCAATATCCCTTACCAAGAATTGACAATCTGTTCGATCAAATGAAGGGTGCGACGATGTTCTCCAAGATCGATTTGCGATCAGGGTATCACCAATTACGGATCAAGGAGGATGACGTCCCTAAGACCGCTTTTAGGACGAGATTTGGACATTATGAGTTTACTGTTTTACCTTTTGGACTGACAAACACCCCAGAGGTATTCATGAGTTTGATGAACGGTGTGTTCCGCGAGTACTTGGACAAGTTCGTCCAAGTATTCATTGATGATATTTTGATCTACTCTCAGACGACGGAGGAGCATGACGAACACTTGAGCTTGGTACTACAGTGTTTGCGAGAGCACAAATTGTATGGGAAGTTGTCCAAATGCTCTTTTTATCAATCCAGGATTCACTACTTAGGGCATGTCATCTCCGGTGAAGGTATTGTCGTGGATCCAGCCAAGGTTGAGGCTATTATGGAATGGCCTGTGCCGATGAATGTCACAGAAGTGCATAGTTTTATGGGTTTAGCCGGATACTATCGACGGTTTGTCGAGGGATTTTCGAAGATAACAAGTCCGATCACGAAATTGCAGATTAAAAACAAGAAGTTTGTTTGGACTGAGAAATGCGTGGAAGAATTTCAAAGGCTTAAGGAGTTGTTGACAACAGCGCCGATACTAAAGGTCCCTGACATGGATATAGACTTCATGGTATGAACTGACGCATCCAAGGAAGGTTTAGGCGGAGTCTTGATGCAAGACGGACGAGTTATTGCTTACATTTCAAGGAAACTGAGAAGGCATGAGGAGTACTACGCGACGCACGATTTGGAGTTATTAGCCATCGTATATGCCTTAAAGGTATGGAGACACTACCTGGTTGGACGAAAATTTCAATTAAGGACTGATCATTGTGGATTACAACACATTTTTATGCAAAGTGACCTGAACGCGCGACAACGACATTGGTCGGAATTGCTTAGTGAGTACGACTTTGAGATTACTTACATAAAGGAAACAGTGAACCGAGTGGTGGATGCTTTGAGTCAGAGGCCACGCATATTTTCGGTGTTGCCTCTTCAAATGAATCTACGTGAGAATATTCTCACTTTACAACGTGACGACGATTGGTACAAAGAAGTCGAGGATTTTATCAGACAAAACACTATGATGGTACCACGATTTGAAGGATATTCATTTGATAGCGATGGTTTATTGAGGTTTAGAGGTCGGATTTACGTACCGCCAAACGATGAGTTGAGGATGTTGATCCTGAGCGAGGCTCATAGAGCAGTTTACATGGCTCACCCGGGAGTTACGAAGATGAGGGCAGACCTTAAGCACTTGTTCTTCTGGAAAGGAATGAAGGCCGACATAGTCAACTTTGTGGCTAGATGTCTTGAGTATCAGCAGGTAAAGGATAAACATAGACACCCGGCGGGATTACTTCAACCACATGCCATTCCAGAATTGAAATGGGAAGTCATTTCGATGGATTTTATTGTTGGATTGCCACTGACGGCAAGGAGACACGACTCGATTTTTGTAGTAGTAGACACTTTGACAAAGAGTGCTCACTTTATTCCGGTGCGTACGACGTATCAAGCACCTGACATAGCGAGAGTTTTCATCAGTGATATTTTGAGGCTGCATGGCGTGCCTAAAAAGATTATATCCGATCGAGGATCGGTGTTTACCGGACGATTTTGGACGAGTTTCCAAGAGGCCTTGGGAACTCAACTTAACTTTAGTACCGCGTATCACCCAGAGACTGACGGACAGACAGAACGTACGAAAAAAACCTTGGAAGACATGTTGTGCATGTACGTGATGGACCAACAAAAGCATTGGGAGGAATTCTTGTCTCTCGTAGAGTTCGCTTACAACAACAGTTACTAGAGCACCATTAAGATGGCGCCTTTTGAGTTTCTTTATGGGCGACCGTGTCAGACTCCCTTGAGTTGGGATCGACTTGAGGATAGGGTCCTGGTGGGACCAGAAGTGATCCA
Organism: Picea engelmannii; assembly: GCA_009831015.1. Taxonomy (NCBI): domain Eukaryota; kingdom Viridiplantae; phylum Streptophyta; class Pinopsida; order Pinales; family Pinaceae; genus Picea; species Picea engelmannii. Next base: position 7,411 of record ML873508.1, on the reverse strand, counting down.
AGAAATGGAAGATCAAATGAAAACCATAAGACAAAGGATAAAAGAAGCGCAGGATCGACAGAAGAGTTATCCCGATGCGCACCGAGTCGACCATAGTTACGAGGTCGGCGATCGAGTCTTCTTGTGGGTTAAACTGCATAAGAGTTCGATCAAGTTTGGAAAGGGAGCTAAACTCTCTCCTAGGTTCGTGGGACCTTTCGAGATTGTGGAGAGAAAGGGGCCCGTGGCCTATCGACTAGCCTTGCCTCATTCTTTGAGGCGTATGCACGATGTTTTTCATGTATCTATTTTGAGAAATTATGTTAGTGATGCTACACACGTGATTGACATGAGTTCCTTGCAGGTATCGGACGAGAGAGCGCTCACGGCTGAGCCAGTCTGCATTTTAGATCACCGCGTTCGACAGTTACGACGTCGAACGGTAGATCAGGTCAAGGTCCAGTGGGACAGTTATAGTCCGCACTCAGCGACCTAGGAGGACGCATATGATATGCGCCAATAGTTTCCATTTTTGTTTGATAGATAGACTTATGATACTGGGGTACTTATGATATTGTGGTACATTTATTTCGGCATTTATACGGAGAAACTTCAGGATGAAGTTTAGACCAAGAGGGGGTGTATGTAACATCCCGCTCTGGCGCACTTACAAAACTTATTCTTTGAGGACACTTGCTCGCAAGTGATCTGGATTTTTATGATGATAAAAAATTTTCCTTCATTATGATGCGTTAAGTTAGATGACAGGATGTTTTCACTACTTTGATGTAGACAGGTGCTGTTGACTCAGTTTCATTGAGTGTGCAGGGTTTCGGACCTTGAGGATGCAGAGGCATCGGTGGAACTCCCTTCGACTCCGGATTGAGTCAGGGAGTGGGCTATTTGGGTTGTTTCATTTATGGTGATATTGCTTTGTTTTAATGATATTCTATTGATTTATGATATGTTGTTGACATGATCTGACATGATGGTTGATGATGCAGGCTGACGATAGCTTGCCGACCAAGACTCACATATGGAGTAAAGGGGCCACACATGATTTCCAGAGAAGTTGAGGGAGAGGTGTGGACAGCAGCCCTGCCACAGCCTGCTAGCACTCCTGTCATGGCTCGAATTGTAGGTTAACAATTGCCTAGTTCGAGAGGATCCACGATGCCGTGAGGGCAGACGGCGACAGTCGCTCACGATGATTCTAAGGGGTGCGCAATAAGGCAGGGGCATTATTCCTTAGATCCCTTAGTCTCCCACAAGTTCACCTAGCAGAGTGTTGACTCCATGGGTTATATATGTCTGTCAATCTGTCAAGTCAGCGAGTGGCACCCTTGCAGCACATGGTGCATCTTGAAGGGCACGTCGCGCAAAGAAATACAAGTCAGCGAGTGGAACCCTTGGAGCACGTGGTGCATCCTGAAGGGAACATCGCGCAACAGAAGAAAACGAGGCGAGTGGCACCCTTGGAGCACGTAGTGCGTCCTGAAGGGCACGTCGCATGGATGATGATGATGAGACAACCTATATGACCCTAAGACCTTAACGCCTGATAAAATTCTTTAAACGACTCCCCTAATGAATTGTCGCCTAGTTCAATCTAAACCTAAATTTAAAACATCTCAAAGATAAAATTCTGATAAGCCCTAAGAAAAGATCCTACAAAA
>ML873506.1:7489-19272 GCA_009831015.1 Picea engelmannii | reverse complement strand
TTGATAGACTGACCAAGTATGAACACTTTTGTGCACTCTCTCATCCTTTCAAATCCAGTACAGTTGCCACCGCATTCATTAAGACAGTTCAAAAGCTATATGGAAGCCCAAAGATTCTTGTAAGTGACAGAGATCCCATCTTCACTGGGCATTTTTGAACATAATTATTTTCTTGTTTGGGTACTCAATTGGCTCATAGCTCATCCTATCATCCTCAATATGATGGACAAACCGATATAGTGAACAAATTTTTGTAAGGCTACCTTCGTTGCTTGGTCTCTGATAAACAATTACAATTGTTCAAATGGTTACCCTTGGCAGAATGGTGGTATAACACTTCCTTTCATACTACAACAAAAATGACACCATTTATGGCACTCTATGGATACCACCCTCCTCCCATCACTTCTTCTCTAAAAGAAAAATATAAGGTTCAAGCAGTGTAAGATCACATCGAGCATCAACAACAAGTTCTCCAAATCTTAAAGGACAACCTAACTATGGCACAGAATCGCATGAAACAACAAGCAAATCATCATCATAGTGAAAGAAGTTTTGAAGTAGGGGATTGGGARTTTTTAAGACTACAACCATACAAACAGATGTCCCTCAAGCAAACCAAKAAGGATAATAAATTATCACCAAACTATTATGGCCCTTACAAGGTGTTGCAAAATATTGGTACTATGGCATACAAATTGGAGTTGCTTGCATCTTCACGAGTACACCCAGTTTTCCATGTTTCATTCTTAAAGAAGGCTATAGGTGAAAAGATCCCAGTTCAAACTATATTGCCAGAACTTGACGAGGAAGGAAAAATCATATTGGAGCTTGAAGCCATCACTGACACAAGAATTCGCCAGTTGAGGAATAGATCCATTTTAGAGTATCTCATTAAATGGAGGAAACTATTGGCTGCAGATTCCACTTGGGAAGATGAATCTTTTATACAGAATCATCCAGAGTTACTCAAGCGTTGTGGACAACACTTGCCTCAAGGGGAGGGGCATGTTAATCCCTAAATAGTGGCACATTACCCCTTAATTGGGGCATATTACATTAGTAATGTTATTGTATTTATTTTGGCTTGGGTCCATTAGTTGTAATTGTACCTCCTAGTCTCCTATATATACCAAGGAGACTTTTTCATTTGGAATCATTTTGTATTTGGACATTTATGTGGTGTATAAGGACGTTTCCCCCTCGAAGAGGCTTATTATCTGAAATTCTCTCTTTTTCAAGGCGTTGAGTACTTATTCTGAGGTTTTTTTATGCTATATTGATATTTGGTTCTTAACAAATAGTGAAAGGGATTAGCCACTTTACTAACAAATTATGTAGCTACTAAAAATCTATTGAGTCAAAGATTTAGCACAATAAGCAAAAAATGACATCATTTCATAATTAGGGAGCATAAGGTGCCTCCCATAGCCATCATGCATCTCGTTTTATAGTAAATGTCCAAAATGCCACATACCTTCTCATGCAAGATTTATAATTATCAATTCATTAATATGCCTATTATTCATCCATCTATATATCTTTTCCATGCATAATTCTATTTTTTAATCAGCTAAAATGCATATTATCATCCAACTCCCAACCACCTTTCATTATTTTACTCATTTATGTTCCCTCTAATCATTTTCTACACTTTTGGTGTGTGTACACTTGACAATTCACTTTTTAATTAAATAAAACCTTTAAAATAGGAGGTGAATGATTTCTATTAATGCATGTCTCTAGCATAGTTTTGATTTTTAACGTGCATAAGAAAATCAACATAATTTACCCATAAATATCCCCTCTAATAAAATGAGTGCAATTATCTATTTATGAATAATGCTTTCATGGGTGCATTTCTATTAATTTAAAATATCATTCTAAATTCTATGCACACAAAGTATACTTTGATTCAAAATAATAAAATCTCAATCAACAATGGTATCAATACTAGTACCAATATAACAAATACCAAGGGTGAGGTTGTGATCACTGCAACCCCTCTAAGTTCACACATTTTCATGGTGGGGGAATTAGTGTAACATGGGTGATACTTACATTAACTCTTTCTCATTTACTCATGGTGAGAGACTCATGTTCAGTAAGGAATAAGGATTGTTTGTTCTTATTATGTGCCCCTTAGTTATACCTTGTGATCAACTACCTATAGTCTGCCCTCATGCCAACGTGTAACCTCCTAGGTGAGCACAATTTCTAACATGTTGCGTGGAGGTAGTTGCTAGGAAACAACAATAGGTATACGACTCCTCCTTTCCTAATAATACACATATCGCAACTCCTCCATACATCCCTTACCCACTTGTAAACTTAATTGGAAATTCCATCCTTGTCTTTATACACACCCAAAGGAACATATCAAATAACATTATTTTAGGCAATTATAAATCATATTAACATGATTACAACATCATATTCAAATCGATACATATTCTCTTAACACCATCCTGGTTCCACATAATTTAACTCACTCTAGAGTCCATATACACATGGTTCTTCCTTATCATACTTGAAAAATCATCAACAATTTTGCAAAAATAGATCAATTCAACAGTAAAACTCATATATACCCATCAAAAAATAAAACCATAAGTCTATGCATTATTCAATGGTATTAAGTAATTCTCAACATATTTAGGATTCGTACATAATCATCACATCAAACATTAATAAAAGATTATATAAGTTGAAAGAGTTTCAAGCATAAATCTAATCCGAGTGTGTTCATCAACAAAAATTGAGTCATCCACAGATTAGGAATACCCTCAAATAATAAAATATCAGATAATAATAAGTCTAGTCAAAGAGGTTTATTATAATGCGGTTATGAGTGAATTAAAATATCTTTAATGTTATGGTGTAATTATTCATCTTATATAGTTCATTATCTTGTTTTATGATTTTTCTTTTTAGCATCAATTATTTGTTGATTTGTTGATTTTTATCATTAAGGGTTTCGTAAATACAATTTCCAATGGAGTAGTCATCATCCTAAAGTTGTTTTTATTTCATAATTACAATTCCCAGTGCAAAAAAAAAAACTCAAAGAATTGCAATTCCCAATGCAAGGTTAAGTGGTTATATTACAATTTTAATCACTTTAACTTAGCGTATAATTTACACCAAGAAGGTTGCTTATTTGGATAAGATGTGGTTATGGATGATTATAGTCTATATGTTTATACATTATGCGAAGGCATGGATGATTTTCATCTATAAGATGGGGCAAGGGACCTATATCAACCTTATATCTTGGAGCATGAAACATGACTATAAGAAAAAAAAATTGTACCTATTCAACATTTCCGCATGCTCTTTACAGTTGAGTTTTCCAATCCTCGAGACCTAGATACAACATTTCCTAATGAGATTCAAATTCCAATCAAGACTAAACTGAACAACAAAAGTCGCATTCCCAATGAGATTCAAACACCAATAAATCCTAAATTGAACAACAAAAATCACAAACGTTTGTTGAGAGTTGATGCTTCTAGATTCTTACTAAACTAAAGATTAGAGACTAAGATGAATTTAGACTACTTTTAATTCAAAATTATCTCTCTTAAATACTTTCAAAGGTAAGTAATAGTGATTTTGTCGGTTCGATGTTTTATTTAATAAAATTACTTGATTTATTTATGCTTTTAATTATATAAAATGGAATGAATCATTTTAGATATTTGTTCTTTCAATTATATAATATGGAATCAAGCATTTTAGATGTTTTTAATGAAGGTGGTTAAAATGAAGTAGTTTGTGCTATCTCTATAGATCTTACACATCCCAAAAACAGTCAAGGTGACTTTGTAAAACAAATCCTCCAACTCCAAGTTGGATTGTTCTTATTGCACATAATCAATTAAGTTTCGAAAAGGGGGATTACTCAATGAAATAGATTCTACAATGTATTTAGTTACATATGAGGATCATTTTGTAGGCTAAACAATTTGTGGTGTATTGAATAAATCATTTGATATTGGATTTTCGATGAGTGTTAGAGTGGGAAACATTAATAGAGTCCCAAAAGGTTTCATATTTAAAGAAGGATTGTCCCTACCCGTGTCTAATGAAAATGTCATTGCACTTAATGTCATGGTAATAAGAAAATATGAGACCATACTTGTATGTTCTAAACATCCTCCATGTAAACAAAGGGGTAAATTATGGCCTTGCAATTAACTCCAACTTCTTCATTGCCAAATTTAGTGTTTATTTTGTTCAATACTCAATAAACCACATTATTTTATGTAGATTATGATCCTACCATTCATCCATAGCAGCCAACTAATACCATCCCTATGAAACATGTATCTCCTCCAACGCATTGATTTCAAACAATGTGAATGCTCCAATATGTTTCCCGTCTAAGTTTGTGAATGATCTAGCACATAGTCTGTCCAATATTTTCAATGATGATGATGAATATCATATTGGTGATTAACATCAATATGAATTACTAAATGCTAAACACTAGACATAGAAATTAGTCGGGATACTTATATGATGTGTGTGGTAGTGGGAAATGCATGGATTGCTAAAAGAAACTATGCATACATCTTCCAATGCCACCCCAGATATGGAATGTCATGAACTAGACTATTGGACATTGTGTTAAATAATGTAATATTTCTCATTTTATAGCTAATTTTTACAGTAAATATATTTAAAAAATAGCATACCTAAATTAGTTGAAGAACCAAACCCCAATTTCAATTAGTTTCTCAATTCACTACTCATGCAAGTTGTTTGATGATTTCAGTTTAATGTTTAATTTGCTTCTCTATTCAATGATTTCAATTTGTTTCATTTCATTTCTCATTTTCTCGGTTCTAAATCCCACCAAAATGAAAATCAGGCTTCAGAGTAGTATCCAAGTATATCCTAGAAATTCTAACATAATGTATTTTTTCAACCAAAAAAACAAGAATAGAGAGTCTATATGGCCTATACATAACAACTATTATAAAACATAATTGACCGATAACCAACTGAAAATAAAAGACTAAGTTGTCTTTGCAGGTTTATCATCAATTTGTTTGGCCTTGCCTCTGGACTTCATGCCTATATTTTCATCGAGTAGAATTGGATTATCCATGGTTCCCGAAGATTCCTCAAACCAAGTCACTTCCATGTACTCATTTTCATCCTCCTCTCCCCAATTAATCACCTTGAAGTTGATGTTGAAGGTGACTCTATAGGAAAAATTGAACTTGGACTTCAGCCTACGAATGTGGTCCATAGTCTCCTCCTGCTTGTCCTACTTGGCCTGAGTGTCCTTCAAAGAAAGCGCTATAATGGTCTTTGCAATCCAATAGAAATCCATGGCACATAACACCTTAGTATCTTGTGATCTAGAGAAGCAAAAATCCTCAATCCACTCCTTAAACTCCCATTTGATTTGATGATTGGGTGTATGGTCTCTCAGCACCATAGCTTCATCCATCATCATGTCCATCTTTCTTTGTCAACTTGGAGAAGTACGAGAATGATAAATCTCTCTAGCATGTATGGCGGCCTTTTTTACCCCTACAATTCTATCACCTTGAGAGGCTTGAGGTTGAGGAGGTGGTTCAACAATAGTCATCTTCCTCACCCCCGCATGTAAGACAAAGCCCCATTTTTAGCCATGAAAATTAAGATATCATGTTGGAAAGGGGAGCAAAAATGACCCCAAATAGCCATAGGGATCGAAGAGTGAATACATCAGGATAGGGGGTATCGATTATCCTAAAGAGAGAACCAAGCCAGAGATGCAAAGGGATAGAACCGACACCCACCTTTCCCCTGAACCACCAAGGGAAAAAGAGAGACCATTAGATGATGTGTGTAACTAATAGTAAGAACAAATCTAAGTGCGGGAAGAGACACACCCCACCTTGGGAGACCCAATATAAAATCAAGAGGAGGAGGAAGGATAGAGGGCCAACTAGTACTGGACCCAATAGGAACCACCAACACCTTAAAATCCACCCCTCCCAAGAATAAAAACAAGCCAACCAAACAAATCATGCTAGACAAGATGCTTTGAACCTCTGGTATAAAATCCCCATATGCACTTCCTGCTATGATTTCCCATAAACATTCCATGCAGGATAACCTACTGATGAAACCACACCATAGCGTACACTTACCATGATATCCTTCCCATTATGATTAAACTGCATTCTCATATTTATGCTTACCTTCATTAAAAATGTATGTGGTTTGAACTTGTATGATCTTCCATGAGTGCTTATGGTACTTTTGTTGCATCATATATCTCTCCCATGTAGATACATTAACAAAATGGTACCCTCCTTCCACCTTGGAAATGGATCCAACATGACACCTGTGAACCACCATCTCCCTCATGCACGATTGACTGCTGACACGTGATCAAACACCCCATCTGAGGGTACAGTTTTTAAATTTATATTAGGGTCAATATTGTATATTTTTACATATGTGATATTTTATAAGTTTTTTTAAAATGTCAAGTGCCATCTTCACATTGAACATGGAAGGAATTACAGATCCCCCTCACACTTGGAAATGTATATCATTTATGAAATCAATGCATTGAATCATTTTCATTGTATCATTATGGAAATCAATGCACCCTATTATTTTTTGTTATATTATTGTTGAAACCAATGGGTCTACATGATATGTCTTAGGCATATTTCACATATAGAATATATAGTATCGATGTTAAAATCAATGGATTATATTGTCGCCGAAATCAATGGACTATAACAATTTCCTCTTTATTTATAAAAATTCCATTTTTAAAACTCATTTTCTATTTGCTAATCTATAACTTCTTACAAATAGAAGTACCATTACAAAACATGTTTTTCTCTTACTTAGTTCAAATAATCTAGTTATTTTCTTAATAAAAGAATGCAAATCCTAAATAGTGGAAAGTTATCTTCCCAAATAAGAAATGATGGATTCTGTCTTTACTTTTTGTTCATTTGAATTATATGTCTCACTCAACCAAAACAATATAAATCTCATTGAATTCCAATTATCTCGAGGTTTTAGAATTACAATTTCCAATGGATTAAGCATAATCCACAAAGGTGTATATATTTCATAATTACAATTCATAATGTAAAAATTTAAAGAATTAGAATTCTGAATGCAAGGTTAGGATGTTATATTACAATTTTAGTTACATTAAGTTAGCACACGAATTTATACTAAGTAGGTTCCTTTTCGGATTATGATTGATAAGATGTGGTCATGAGTGAATTCAAATATGTTTAATGATGGTGTAATTAATCATTTTTATATAGTTGACTATCATGTTTTGTGATTTTTTTTGTCATGATGACTTGTTGATTTTTATCATCAAGGGTTTCATAATTAAAATTTCTAATGGAGTAGTCATCATACCGAAAGGTGTTTGTATTTCATAATTACAATTCCCAATGAAAAAAAAACTTGAAGGAATACAATTCCCAATGCAAGTAAGTGGATATTTTAAAATTTTAATCACTTTAAATTAGCATACTAATTTATAGTAAGTAGGTTGCTTCTTTTGATCATGATGATAAGATGTGGTTATAAGTGATTGTAGTCTACATGTTATACATTTTGTGGAGGCATGAGTGATATTCATCTATAAGTTGAGGCAAAGGACCTATATCCACATGTTAGGGTCCTACCCTAACCCTCTTAATTAGGATACTTTATTGGTGTATGATGTCTCTTTCCTTGAATAATTCCCACTAAATAGTTAGTTAATAGTCGCTCATTGTAAAAGGGCCATCTTTATTAATAAGGTCCAAATTAGTTAGAAAACCCTAATTATAAGTGGACTCATAGGTAGTTAATATTATATTTTGATAGATATAGATTGAATAGAAGGTTATGTAACATTTTTTCAAGAATTTTTATTGTATTTTGAGATTTTCTCTAGGCGGTTTCCCCCTTGGAGAGGCAAGTGACCATAGCTCTCTATTTTTTTATTATCAAGAGATCTTTCTCAAGGTTTATCTATTTTCTCTTTTTTTCTTTGGTTTTTCACTACATTTTATTTGATTGCTCTGAAATTTTAGGGTTAAGTACATTGCAAGTGGTTTCAGAGCTCTTTCTTGGGCCGAAAAAGGGAGAATTTGTTTTCTCTCTTTGCAATTTTTTTTACGGAAAACAGAGGATAGAAGCATTCAGATCAATTTCTGAAAACTCTGTGAATAATTTGAAGAATCCAGCCATAGATCTGAATTACTCTTGAAAAAATAAACAATTTCAAAAAAAATCATCCAAAACGCAATCTGGGAAGTGGAGTTATCATTGATTTAAAATCAATTTTTTGGGTGTTTTTCCGGTGATAGTTGGGAATTTCATAGATTTAATGTATTTCGATAGAGTGCATAGATTTTAGTCAAACTAATGATAGTAGATCCATGGAAACTATGAAATTTCATAATTGGGGTCATAATAGCCAATCTGAGAAGAATAGCAGAAGTTATGATCAATTTACCTTTTTAGCCTCAAACCCTACCTTGAAAAGTAAGTTATTATATGGTGATTGTAAATATTTTTCTTAGGTCAACAAGCTCCTAAATTTTTAAAATTCCTTTTTAGATGGATAGAATCTTAAGATAACAAAGTGATCTATCATTTAGTGGGTAAAATTGTGGTCGAAGAAGAATACACAAAAGAAATACAAGTGGAATTACATTGTTGTAAACCCTTGTAGCACATGTTAGTACCTCTTCGAGTAGTACCGCATCAGACAATACTTGTATATGGAATATGACTTCCATGTACCCCTTTAGATAAAATAATCATCCATCTTTTTTCTATAGTACACCGTGAACAACAATCAGGGAGATCATTCTCAAGTACCTAGGTAGTCGAGTAGTATGGCTAAGGGCACAGTTGAACCTCCTTAGTTAGTGCTCTGAGATATTGGTCCAAGTACTAATGTTGTACCCCACACATATATCAGAGAGTTATAACACCTGACACTCCCTTGTCCTCAAGACCCGATAAAAAATTTAAGTGAACTCACCCATGGTGCAACCCTATAAACCACCTCATACCAGCACCCTGGACAATATGACAACCCACTCTATTAGCAGTATGTTGGACACCTTGGAAGGTAACCTTCAACAAATTTAGAACACCATAAAAGGTTGGGATCAAAATTTGGATGAGAACTTGGATAAGAAGTTGGATGAGAATTTGAATAAACAAAATTATCATACCCTAGTTAAATTGGAAAAATTGGGTAAGAAGTTGAATCAACAAATTCAGTATACCCTAGTCAGCTTGGAAAAGATGTTGAAAGAGAAGTTTGTGATTATTCCAACTCAAGGTATACCATAAGAAGAACCATGGAATGCACAACAAATTGAGCCACACCATGAAAAAACTTCTAACTCGGGGCTATTTAGCCACCAACAACCCTCTTCGGGTCCTCACATCCATAGACAAAGGGATAATAACATATGGAAATGTTTTCCTAAAGTGGACCTAAACAATTTTGACGGTTCTCACTCATCACGAGGGGTCACCCAGATGGTTTTGATGTTTTGGTAGTCGTGGGAGGTATTAACCTCCATGTGTAACCTTTGACTTAGAATAGAATATTCTGGAAGCAAGTGAACCATTAAACAAATGATAGAAAACCCTAGGAGAGAAGTCGACCTCAAGAGAAATAATATTAAATTAATAGACACATCCAGAAGGAGAAGTTGGCCCCAGTCAATTAGCCAGTTAAGTATAAATAGACAGTTGCCTATTTCAATTGTTCACACTCACTTAGCAAGAGTGCAAGTCTAGAAGACTACAGTTGCAGCTAGAGTTGCGCAAGTCTGGGAGCAGCAGCTACAGTTGGAGGGGGCGTAAATCTAGAAGAGTAGTACAACAATTGTGGGTATTTTTTTCACTTCTCTTGGAGAAAAGCTACGCTCTCCTTGTATGGTTATTGTGTTGTTGTTGCAGTAGTTGTGGCTAGGGTTTATTTGTTGGTTCTGGAGTAGGATTGTTGGAATTATTCTAAGTAAAGGTTAGTGTGCCCGGGGGTGACATATGTAAATGCCTATGGTTGGGTGACAATGATGTGTCATTTTCTATGGTTAAACAAGCATACCAGAATTTTAGCATGGTATCAAAGCTTCTTTCCTTCGTAACAGTCTACTTGTTGGAAGGATTATCCTCGGTTTCCCCCATTATCAAGCTCGTTGAGCACTTACTAAACCCACCAAAGTAGGGAACATCCTTCCCCTGGATCAAATATCCAAAATTCTGAAATTAAAAATTAGGGTTTCCTCATAAAACCGTAGGTTTGCAGTACTAGTTGCAATTGTAGTGTCAGTTGCTTCGTGCTAGTGGCAATGCCAGCGCCAGTTGCTTCATGCCAGTTGCTTCGTTCCAGTTACTTTGTGCCAGTTGCTTCATTCCATTACTTCATTCCAGTTGCTACATTACAAGTAAACACTATAGTTGTGATAGCAATCCTTGAAAGGTTCTATTACTGCTAGATACAAGGAATACTTGGTAGCATGTGGGTATTATTGATATAAATGCTTATTGTACTTGTTTGCAAGATGAATTAACATCTCCTCTAGGAGATACTTCTTGTTTTACTTCCAGGAAGGTCACCTTGGTAATGATATGTTGATTACCATGAAATTGTGTTTTATTCTTGTTAACATAGATATGCTCTTATGAAAATGTTATTATATTGGAAATAATTTTTCTCTTGTTGCTCTTGTCTCGGGAAGGTTATCTTGTAAATTCCATGGAGGTTACCATGGAAATATTTTTGTTCTTGTTTTCTTGTTTTGGGCAGGTTACCATGGAGGAATGATTGGTCACAACACTAGAAGAGTGTTTTTCCTATTTCTTATTATTGTATTTTTTATTTTGGCTCTTGTTCCAGGTAGGTCACAAGTGATAGCTCTGAGAAGGAGCTATTGTGATGATTGTTCTCGTTAAATTTTTTATTATTATTATAAGAGTATTATTCTTGTCTATTTTTTTCCCTTGTTGTTGGCCTTGTTTCAGGAAGGTCACAGGTGATAACAGTGAGGGAAGCTATAGTGACGGTTGCAGGAGGAAACATATTGGATGGTATCTAGTTTGAGACATGGCACAGACTATCCAAATAAAAAGTTGTATACATGATTGTATACATCCATGTACCTAAGAAAAAGAGGACGAAGTTAAAACCTTTTGGAAAGAAGGGTACTTTTGTGAGATACAAAGTATTTCATATGGAGATTGATTGTAAGGAGAAAAAGTCTCCAAAGATGACGGAACATATCCCTCTAGTTCAATTGATCACTCTTCAAATCATCAGGAAGAGTTAGTAGATCCATAAGGGCCTACCCAAAATCGTTGCAGTAACCAAGAAGAGACCAACATGGTCTCGTGACACTTTGTACGATGCAAATATATATAGCATTAATCGGCCATATCATGAGGAGCAAATGGCTCCACCTATGGTGAGGCAGGCGGCCCCACCAAGTACCATCTCATAAGGATATAGAGTTCATAGGAATTCATCCCTCACGATCCAGTAGAGAGGAGTAGCCTCCCCAGGACCATTCATAGGAGACTTTAGAGGAAATCATCATGTATAGAGGGAGAAGATGTCTTTGAAGATTATATAGACTCAGAGGGAGTCAAGCTTTAGAGGGAGCATGGAGACTCAAAGTGAGTTTGATCTCTGAGAGAGTCAGTGACTTAGAGACTTTCATTTGGAAAGTATTCCTCCTTGGATTCATATGGGAGAGAGAGACATCTTCCAGGACTGACAGACA
>WSFP011456477.1:0-19272 GCA_009831015.1 Picea engelmannii | reverse complement strand
GTTGTTTCAATGTATCAAGAAAGTAATAAGCGAAGCACCAGTCCTGGCAAGCCCATATTACACAAAGGAGTTCCTGATTTTTTATTTTTCCTCTGAACACACTATCACAACTGTATTTCTACAGAAAAATGAGGAAGGTTTCGAGCGACCTATTGCATTTTTTAGCAAAAGTCTCAAAGACGTTGAGTTGAAATATGACATATTGGAAAAACAAGCTTATGCAATGGTGAAATCTCTCAAGGCTTTCAGAACTTACGTATTGCACTCAAAGATCATTGCTTACGTGCCTTCAAGTTCTGTTAAGGATATACTGGTTCAACCAGATAGTGACGGAAGGAGAGGTAGATGGTTAGCTAAAATTCAGGAGTTCAACCTGGAAGTCAAACCAACTAAACTTATTAAAGGTCAGGGCTTGGCCAAATTTCTAGCCGAATCAAATTTGAAAGCACCTGGGATAAATCAACTACAAGAGAATGAGGGATTTTTAAAGATAGATGAGCTTGATGTCATTGCACCCACAACTGAGATTCAAGACAAGTTCTCTTCTTCAGTTTGGTATCACGATATTGTTTCTTATTTACTGACCCTTCAATGTCCTAGTGAGATAAACCCATCCAAGGCTAGAACACTAAAGTTACACACCGTAAAATATTGTATCATAGATGGTAAATTGTTTTCAAAAGATCCCTTGGGTTTCCTGCTGAGCTGCTTAGTCAAGACCGAAACATAGAGGATTATAGATGAATTCCACTTGGGAGTGTGTGGAGGACACCATGTTTGTCGAGCAATGGATTATAAAATCTTGAGAGCCGGGTATTACTGGCCCAAATTATTCACAGATGTAAACACTAAATTTTGAACCTGTACTCCTTGTCAGTTGTTTACAGGCAAGCAAAAAGTCCTAGCATTACCTTTAGTTGCAGTTAAAACTGAAGCTCCATTTCAGCAATGGGGTCTTGATTTCATTGGAGAGATTCATCCACACTCCAGTGCTCAACACAAGTGGATTTTAAATGCTATGGTCTATTTCACTAAATGGGTGGAAGCTATTCCCAGAAAAAATGCAACTGACTCGGTAGTAATCAATTTTCTAGAGGAAAACATTCTATCCAGATTTGGCTGTCCCCGAAAGATAGTCACTGATAATTCGCAAGCATTTAAGTCCATGTCCATGATAATCTTTTGCCAAAAATATAATATCGTGCTAAGACACTCCACGACTTACTATCCGCAGGGTAATGGTCTAGCTAAATCGTTTAGTAAAATTCTGATTACTATAATTAAAAAGGTTTTCACTGAAACCAAGAAAGCATGGCATATCCATTTAAAATATGCTTTATGGGCTAACATGATAGATACCAAAAGATCAATTGTGATGTCCCCATTTCAGATGGTATATGGTACTGACGTGATTTTACCAATAAATCTTGCACTGCCAGTAATGAAACTCTGGCAAGATTCAAATGAAGATCCCAACGACGTTACTATGAGGATAAATCAGCTAATAGAAGTTTAGAAAAATAGGGACGAAGTAGATGAAAGGTTGCAGAGGTATCAGGATAATATGAAAGCCTTATTCGATAAAAAAGCTAAAGATAGAGAATTCATCCTTGGTGATATGGTCCTAAAATGGGAAGCCAGGAAAGAAGATGCTGGTAAACATGGCAACTTCGACCAGATCTGGTGCATCCCATACAATATTTCAGCTTCTGAGGGGAAGAATGCCTTTTTATTAGAAAATCTTGATGGAAAGATCCTTAACGCCCCTGTCAATGGGTGGTACCTTAAACACTTCATGCAATAATGTGTTTATAAACTCTCATTGTACATACCGGTTTTTTTAGTGCTTTCTTTATAGTTAAATTTCCTTCGGTAAGTTTTTATTTTTTCTATATATACAAAATAGATCAACATTTGCTAAAAAAAAAAAGATTAAAAAAAATAAAATAAAAATTCTTTCTTATTTGTAAGATTTCCTGATAGTTATTATGCTATCTTATTTACAGAAAGGTTGTTGATAAACAAAAAGACTAGAGGTATTAAAAAGGTGACATGCACGGGCATCCATGTTAAATACCTTTCGAAAAAGGTAATAAATAAACAATCCTTTTTGCTGGCAATACAAAGAACTACTAAGGTATGATTTTCCGCTCTGAAAATTCAGGTTAAAATTTCTTAAAAGACACAAATGAGTAAATCAATAGTTCCATTGTTTTTAACATTATCACTGAATTAAAAAAAAAGGGGGGGGGGGAGACTTAAGGAAAGGTTATAAAAGATTAACTAAGAAAATCATTAAGAACAACCATATGTGCAACCGAATATCTGAAGCCCTTACCTTTCCCTTAACTGCGATAAAGATTGCTTTTTGCTTGATCCTCGATGTTTTCCCATAAGTCTTTTGAAAAAATAAAGGGCTCACCTTAGATTTTGAAACTCACAAGCAAACCTTCAAAATGAGAATAGGTAAAGTTTATAGTTCTCCCAACTTTACCTAAACCGAAAGTATGTCTGGGCTAATCCTAACTTCGTTAGTCATTCTAACAGGAATAAGCTGATTGTTTTCACTCAAGAAAAGTCCCAGAAAGATATAATTAAGAATTCCCCTAAGAGTTTCCCTAAATCTCATGATGTTTGAAGGAAAAAAAGAAGATTAGCCCAAAGCCATTAAAGTGAGTTGACATGCCTCTGCTGTTAAAATTTTAAAAAAGATATTTTCCCGAGTATATTACATACTGATTGATTTCCCCACTTCATATTAAAAAGTATATACAGATAGATGGTGAAAGGAAATTCATTATTGATTTCCCCCATCTAGTCCGAAGAGATGAAGAAAGGAAATTCAAAATATTGATTGCCCTCATATTAGCATTTAAATGCTAGAAAACAATGAAGTGGTGAAAGGAAATTCAATGTGGGAAGTATGATAGCTTCACCGGGGTACTGAACAAGCTCGCTAGTAGTGAAGCAATATCTATATATTTGGTAAGGCTGTTATACATGAATTACAAGAGGCTCTGACAACTTTTCTTCTTTCAGCTGGATTTACATTATAAGCTTATGGGATCGCCTAACTTGACACATTGGAATTACTTTACCTTGAGGTAAACAGAATAAGATGAAACCTGGTAGAATGGTTAATTTTGTTTCGATTACCTTACACAATACTAAGGTCAGTTTTAGAAAAGGAAATCTATTGTGGACCTAACTCGAGATCATCATATGTTTTATTCTTGAAGAGTTTTCAAAGTTAATGTTGGGGTCCTAAAATCCTATGTTGAACTTTCTCCTAATACGTTTCACAGAGTTTAATTACTGAATCCATTTACCCAATGAAGGCACTTGGTCTACATGTTCTTCTTGTCCCACAAGGAAACAAGATCCCTAGATGGAGCCTATGTTGAAACAAAGTTTAATTTTTCCTCTCTAAACCTAAAACTCCATTATTTTCTAGTTATGGAGCCGCCCTTAGTTCTAAAAAGGAGTCAAAAGTCTTTCAAATTTTTTGGGTTTCGGGATTTGTCTATTCACAAAGCATGATTTTTAATTAACAACTCCAAAGTTCCAGTATCGAAGTCCCGAAAAGGGTTTTATTTGAAAGAAATAATTAAAAATAAAAACGATTAATAGCTCCCTAAACTTTCCAAATGTTTCTTTTAGATCATCACAACTTTAAAAGTATTATAAAGTCCTGATATGCTTTACACTAAGTATATTTTAAATGCGATTAATTAAGTTTTAAACATATTTAACAAATCATTAATCAGTCGTGATTCAGGATTCCTTGTATCAAAATGCTATCAAATTCTTGACCCTCGAACCCCTGGTTCCTGAATTCCCATAGAGTAAAAAACTAATCCTTGATCTTGATTAATTAAAATATTAATAAAAGTGGTTAGCGCCTTAATTAATCCCATCGCAATTTCGCGATTCAGGGTTTTCTTGTTTCACACCTCTTGGGGACACGATACTTGAAACATCGAAATGCGAAATCACGAAAGCATTAAAATCCCAAACTTAATTAACTTAATTTTAAACAGGATTAATGATGTTTAAATGATTTTTCGCATTTCATTATTTGGGAGTCGTTGAGGACATTTCTTTTGAAGCTCCAGTTTTGAATCGTCGATATGCGATAGTATCTATAACAGACAAATGGAGATTTTTTTTAACACAATTGCGTATCTCTAGGCGTATCTTCCCCATTAAAACATTAAAGTTTTATCGCCTGTCTCAATACGCTCTTTGTAAGACGAGTTAAAGGTTAATAAAGGTTTGGTTTTTCGAATTTCATTCTTATTTTTTAGACTCAGGAGCGAGTTGCATTCAACAAAAATTACACATTTTTTCTCTGCAGTAAACTTTCATCCTAGAACAAACAACATGGCACCCAGAAAGGCACCTAAGAAAAGTGAAGAAGCAGGTGAAAGCTCAAATCCAGAGGGAGATGTTATATCTGATACTACGCCACATGCTATTGATTCGATCAAATCCTAGAGGCAATTTTTTGAAACCTTAGACTATGAAATTAAGAATTCCCCCGATGATTCCGAGAACAAACTCTGAGACATAGCAGAGTTTGAGCTTCACAAGATAGCCACACACCCATGAATCATGCCATACAATGATATGATCAGCTGGGCTTTAGAGAAAACTGACGTGCAGACGAGGAGTATTTTAAAAAACCAAGAGGTTGTCATCGACTTGTTTAGACTGGAGCATATCCAAGTAATGTATAAACTGTCTCCAAATCCTAAATACATTTATAATGCAGAATTCGTAAGTGAATTTCAAATAAAGGAATGCACAGATTCAGATCAAACATATCCTTGTATAATCAAAGACTGGTGGGGAATTCCAGAAAAATTTAGGGCGGATACCCATGGAAATTATGCCACAAATCCATTAAATGAGTACATGGTTTATGTAGCTCTAATGATATGTAGAATTTTCGGGAAGAAAATCCCTACCCATTTCCCTGCAGCATGGGTGCCTCTTTTACATGAAGTAGCCGATGGTTACAGTTTCAATTGGAGCAAGATTTTATCAGGCAATCTAGCTAAGGAGATTACAGATTACCAAACGGAAAAATCCAAAGGCCATCCTATATCTTTTTACATGTATGCATATGTTAGGATGCTATCTGCTTCGTGACCCGATTCCCCTTGATGAACTAGAGCTGGAACCCAACCTGCACTGAACCCATTCATGAGTATCACTCTAACCTATGGGACGAAAATGTTAAAAATTCCTTTTATGAAATATGTCATTTCATAGTGTTACCTGTGCATCAGATGTTGTATGGTTGTGCACCCCCTCGTATTTCAGAATCAATCATAGGAAACCTCAAGACCATTTCCGATTGGTTTATCGAGGAGAGTTTCTCCTATGTCAGGGTTTTCGGATGCTCAATTCCTCCTCATTCACTTTCGAAATTCCTTCTTGATAGACTAGTGTGCAGGGAGGTGGACTATCAAACAATAATAGGTGACATCGGGATAGAACTAAAAACAACTCAAAAGAACTTCTGGTCAGTTTTCCCTGTGTAGATTGAGAATTTTTCACTACTTAACCTAGGTCATTCCAAGGTTGAAGCCTCAACACTAGAAGAGGTCAAATTGGTGGATCTCAAACATAGAAAATATGTCTCTTATAAAATTGTGGGAAATCGCCCTGCCCACTGCAATATGAAAGCATACAAACATGAAAAATCCCCCTGCGATGACATGCTCAAAGGAGCTAGAACCTATGAGGAGGTATTAGGAAGAGTATAGGCATTATCACCCGACTTGTAGACCAATTTTTTGACCTTCCAGAGACACAGGCGAAGTGGTTTACCAATGGTACTGCAGGGAGAATAAAAAACCCCTCCTCCAACACAAGAAAGTACTCCCCCAGGTTTCAGATCAAAGGTGCAGGATAAAGAAAATACAGAGAAAAATCCAAAGGAGATCGAAACGTCTTCACAAAAAGCAGAAGTTCCACAAACATAGAACCCAGTATCCAAAATAGAAAAAAGGTCTGAGACACCTCCCGAGTCTAGTAAATCGATTCCCCCTTCATCATCAACTATTCATATTGCTATCCCCAAAACAACAGAGGAAACAAAATCTACAGAGTTTTTACAGTCCACTTTTGGGATCCCCTAGCTGCAAGTCATATATGCTAGTGACCTCACTCCTATCTCTAGAGAAGAAATACCCTCCTCTGATTACCTTTTCAGTAAAAAGAGGAAGGTTGTGGTGAAGCAGGAGATGCATAAGAGAGAAGGTACCATGGTAAAGAAGCACAAAGTTCTGGTAGACGGGCATAATTTGGAAGAAGAAGATTTCGCTACAGAGGTAGCGGGCTCTATGGGAGCCTTGGCAACAATCAACCTTTTTCCTATTGACAATATGAGAACAAGGCTGAAATAGAGTAATCACATGATAGCCCAGTTGCAGGGCCAATTAAAAAATACTGAGAAAAATATCAGAGAAGAAATAAACAAAGGTCTGGACCAAGCCAGAGTTGTTGACACACAGGAAATTCAATTTCTTAAGTCAAGTCTAGACGAGATAAACAAGAAGATGCAGACGAGCCAAATGGAATTTATTCGGCAAGAAGAAATTGTAAGACAACTACATGCTAAATTGAATTCAATGGAAGGCTAGGTTATATATCTGAAATTTTTTCAGGTCCAGTCACTAGAGGTGCATACAAAGATAGAAGCTGAGCAACACAAATTGATCTCCAAAGTAGAGATTATTCAGAATTACTTTCAAGAAGTAAGTGAATCCTTTGATAACATGGTTTTCAAGGAAAAAGAGGCTAAAGCAACATAGGCTACTTTTCAAAAAGCAGTTGTATGTTCAGGAAATGAAGAGGTATCAAAAACTCCAAATCTATCTGTCACAGAGAAGATCAGAGGCAATATCATGCTTAAAGTATGGGAGGCCAACATAGAAGAAAACAAGAGAATAGCCAAAGAAATCAAAGATGATTGCGAAGAAGTCTTTGATTTGCTAGACAAAGGATCATTAGGTACTGGAAGATACAATTGTACTGGGCTTCTAGGACATATTAATATTATAAAACATCAATTGAATTTCAAAGAGAACTTGAACGAAATTCAGATGGAAATTTCATAACTAAAAGCAATTGATGTTACCCTAATAGACAGGTGGTTGGTGAAACAAATATTAAAATTGCAATCAATTAAGTTTGCTGATAAAGGGATTGAAGACTAGCTTCCAAAAATTCTAAGAAAGTTTTATCTATTCGAAGCGAAGGATCTTCCAGAGCCTCCCAAAATTTTTGTGCACTTCCTGGAAAAATGTGTTGAATGTATCGGATCAAAAGAAGGAGATACTTCAATAAAACAATGAAGTATCATTTTGAAAGTTTATATTATCGAGATAATAGAGAAATAAAAGAAGATCATGCAAACGGTTTAGGTTTTCATTTTTGTAACTGTTAGCCCCTAGGAGTTAGGAAATCACCAACCATCAAGAATTGGCATCTTTGTATAAATAAAATTTCATAAGACTAAGAGAGGGATTTTTCTGCGCGGATTGTAAGCAAGAAAGTTTATTTTCATTTTCCATAATTAATACAAATGCAAATTGAAGATTCCAAAACTTGTCGAGTTTGAGTTATGTGCTCCTCTGTTGTTTCATGTTTTTCATATATATATTTGATGAATTCTTAACTGTAATTTAGTACAATCCCTACTGTGGGGATTAATTATTTTGGTCATCTAATCATTTACAATTTTTCCCTTGTATCATATATCAACAGGTACAAGACTTGTGAATGTCTTAGGTTTCAATATCATATGCTTCATTAAAGTTTTCTTGTCTAATTTCTTCTTCTGTCACAAAGTGAGATTCCTCTTTAATTAATGCCTCACATTGTTCAACCGCTCTATGTTTTTCTTTCATTTCTTGCATATTTTCTATTTCAAATTTAACTCCGATACATGAAACGACCTTTAATTTTGCTATACTATTAATTCAACGTTTTGATGTTCTTCTTACATATTTCAAAACATAAATAACAAACCTTTAAAACGAAGAAATTGATCTTTTAAAACTTTATTCCTCATGACTGTACCCGTTACGAGATAGCCCAATATAGAGTCCGACCTATCAGATCAAACAATAATTGCTTTAAATTTATTTAACACCATCTTACATACAGCCAGCAGCCGGTTTGAGTTAGAACGTTCATGGGCAGCAATTGAGAGAGATATTAGCATCCAGGAACACTGTGAATCTCGTCAGAGACAGTTAAGAAACCAGCCATAGTTAAGACACCAGCCATAGCTTACCCTTTATGGTTAAGAAATCGACACTTTTTTCCTTAGCTCTCTCTTCCTTTTTATGGATGCATTGACAATATACTTTAGAGACTTAAAGTATAAACTCAAGAACAACATTACTAACTATGTTTGACGATCGATCTTTCAGACCACATGGAATAATTCCCTCTTTCCTTGTGTAGTTAGAGGGAAACACTGTGTGCGTCGAAGTAGAGGTAGTCGATTCACATCTCGACTACAATATTTTATTAGAACAGAGTTGGACCTATGCCATGACAACAACTGTATCCATCATTTTTTAGGTCTTATGTTTTCCTCACGAAGGCCGGATTATAACTATTGACCAATTATCCTTTTCTCGTCCAGACCCTTCATCGGGGGCATCCACGGTCCCGATGATTGATAACCCATAACCAAGTACTATAAATCTAGGTTCCATATTGTTTCAATATTTAATGGGGACTTTTGATTATCCTCCACCTGCCAATGATGTTAGGTTTGTTTCAACTGTCCCCAACTATCCGAAGGCTACAATTTTTCAAGTCGCATCCTTTAGATCAAATTACTTTAATGACATGTGGAATTTACCTTCTCCATTGGCTTCGATGGAAGAGATTGGGCACCTTGGAATGTCCATTCCCTTATCATGTGCTAAGGTTGAGTACAATATTCTCCAACAAGCCTTGACCAACCCTGATCCAACTCCCCTACAGGAGCTGGACCTTATTCTCGAGCCTATTTGGGATCAAGACTCTCTCTCCACCTACTAGACTTTGGACTTATTCTTTACCTATGATGAGGCGACCTTGGAGGAAATGACTGGGTCATGCAGGCCTTGGGACAATCTTCACCACATATATTATTTATTACCTAATCTCAAGAGAATAGAGGTAGGAGAGTTCATTACGACCATGAATGGAGATGCCCCTTTTCCTATTAACCCTCTTTCTATGCATGGAATATATGTCGAGGGAAACATGGAAAGTATAGATAAAACGATTCCTATCGACATCTCCAAAAACCTTGGCGTCATGGAAAATGTCTTCGTTGGAGCGGACTGTTTTCTCGAAGAGATTCAAATATACACTGAGTTGTTTAAATAATTTCACGAATTTGTTTCCTGGTCTTATGAGGAAATGCCAAGAATTGATCCACGTATTGTTGAACATGAAATCACAACTTACCCTGGTGTTAAGCCTCTCTGACAAAAGCTTCACCTGGTTAATCCTTGCAAGCCAACGATGATATAGGCTGAAGTAGAGAATTCATCAAAGATGGTTTCATCTACCCCCTGCAACTGACATAATGGGTATCGAAACCTATTCCTGTCAACAAGAATGAAGGTTCAATCTGCATATGTATGGACTTTCACGACTTGAACAAAGCTTGCCTGAAAGACAATTTTCCAACCTCATTTATTGACCAGATCGTCAATGAATGTGCAGGTTGTGAGGTGTTTTCTTTCATGGAAATTTTTTTCGGGTACAATCAAATTCAGATCAAGCCTGAGGACCAACATAAGATGGATTTTATTTGTCCTTTCATTCACGTCTATAAAAATTCCTTTTGGCCTTAAGAATGTTAGAGCTACTATTCACTGGGCCATGTTGTTTGCTTTCCACGATCTCAAACACATAGTCGAGGCATATCTCGATGATCTGGAATCACATTCTCGTAGGAGATTTGATCATCCTTCCCATTTATGACTAATCTTTGAGAGGTGTCGCTACGATTAGATTCTCTTGAATCCCAACAAGTGTATCTTTTTCATGACATCGAGACGCTTATTAGGTTTTATCGTGTCAACTAGAGGAATCATGGTTGATCCTATGAAGGTTGAGGCAATAGTTCAATTGCCTCCCCCACGCACAATTCCACAGCTTCAGAGTCTATAGGGGAAAGCCAATTTTCTTTGTCATTTTTTTGCTAACTATGCCGAGATTACTAAAGGGTTCATGCGTGTCTTGAAAAAATGGGTCCCATTATGTTAGGATGAAGTGGCTCAATTCTATTTTGAAGCATTGAAATATACTTTGACGTCTTCTCCCCTGCCCAGTCCTCCGAATTATGGTAAGGATTTATTTTTGTATTTGGCTTTCGCAGAGTCTACTATCGACATGGTTTTGGTCCAAGAGGATGACGCGCTCAAAGAACATGTTATCTAATATCTTCGTCGAGGCCTAGTTGGACCAGAACTAAAATACTCGGATGTTGAGAAGCTCGCTTTGTAGCTATTCACGCTGTCCAATGGTTTCATCATTATATTTTACTTCGCAAGACCACTGTCATAGCCATCGTCAACCCTTTTCAATATGTGTTAACATGACAGGTCATTGGAGGGAAAATTAGTCGATGGATAGTCATCCTACAAGACTTTGACTTGGATTTTGTTTCAAAAAAATTTAAAAAGTCCTTGGTCTTTGCTGAACTAATCTCGGAACTTTCGATTGAGAGTGGTGATATTGCACCCGAAGAGTCACCGTTCAACAAAGATATTTTTCTTATCATGTCATCGGACCCTTGGTATGGAGATATACTTGTGTATCTTCAGACTTTGAAGTGCCCTTCTTCTGCCTCTCGCGATGAGCATTGACGAATACACCACCAAGAACAAAATTATTTTATTCTCGATGACACTTTATATCGTCGAGAAGTGGATTTCATTATCCGTCAATGTCTCATTCATGAAGAAGAAAAGATTGTTTTAAACGATTGTCACACATGAGCATGTGACAGTCATATGTCTGAGTTGGAAACAACCCAAAATATTCTTTGTGCTGGATACTTTTGACCCTCGTTAATCAAAGATTATGTAGAGGCGGTCAAGAAGTGTCACCCGTGCCAGATCTTCTCTCGGAAGATGTGGGCACACCCAACTCCCATGTTCCCAGTTATTGTTGTTGGTCCCTTCACCAAGTGGGGGATTTATTTCACTACATGTCACCCAGTTTCAACTAGGGGGCATCACTATATCATCATAGCACTAGAATACTTTACTAAGTGGGTCGAAGCTATGCCGAGACTCAGAAATGACGGGGATATGACTTCCCTTTTTGTTTTCAACCAGATAGTATCTAGGTTCAATATCTTGAAGGAGATTATCACTAACCATGGAAATCACTTCCAGAACAAAATGATGTCCAAATTAACTTCAAAACTAGGTTTTAAAAAGGAACATTCGTCACCATACTACCCACAAGAAAATGGTCAAGTAGAGGCCGCTAATAAGTCTCTCAAGACTATTCTGTAGCGAACAATTAATTCAGCCAAGTCAAATTTCCATTTGATGTTGTACTCAACACTTTGGGCTTATGGAACTTCAGTCAAGACTGCTATCAGTTTTTCACCTTTTCAAATCATCTACGGATTGGAGGTAGTCTTTCCCATTGAATTTCAAATCCTGCCCGACACTACACCGCTTGAAGAATGTCTTTTATATCTCGAGCAGCTCGAAGAGTAGCACTGAGATGCAGCCTTGGATAACGAGGCTCACAAAAAACGTATCAAGTATCAATATGATTGGTCCATTCGTCCTTAGATTTTCTCTGAAGGTGATCTTGTCCTAGTCTATGACCAAGACAAAGATCCCTTGGGGGCAGGCAAGTTCAAACCCATGTGGTTTGGACCTTTCATTGTGAAAAAATTCTTAGAAAATGATGCTTATCGATTGGTTTATTTTGAGGGAAATGCTTTACCAGAGCCAAGAAATGGGCTCTACCTTAAGAAGTATTACACTTAGGTCGGTCACTTGAGCATGAATTCTTATATATATGTATAGTTTTTTATACAGTCTTGTCCTCTTTGTTTAATGGATGTGTAGTTATTGTGTTTTCTTTTCATTGTAGCAGATGCCAAGTGAATCTGAAGTCTATGTTGGGTTCGCTGATGGTGCTAGTCAACACACTGGGAGGTTTGCTTCCGCAACTTGGGTGTTTTTAAACCTTTTGGTTAGTTGATGTCTTTTGGAGGTAATTTTCTGGGTGAATCAACAATAATGCTGTCGAGTACAGTGCAATAATAGATTTACTACGCGATGCCTTGTCACATGGTATTTCTCACCTCTGGGTTTATCTGGATGCTCAACTGTGTGTGTCTCAGTTAAATGGGACATACCATGTCTGTGATCCCATCCTTCACCGACGATTCCTTATGTTACGTCTCTTAGAACTTTATTTTGATTATATTACTTATATTGATGTTCCTAATAGATTTAATCGACTAACTGATACATTGTCTAATCAAGTATTAGATTGGCATGTTGCTCATACATAAAAGTAAAAACAATCACATATGCATGTAAAATACATTTGTACAAAATGTTTATCCATAAGGAAAAAATATGTATATATAATTTATCCCAAAAAATAGTGGCATAAGTACAAAGTGGGCCATAAAACCTCAAATAGAGCCGGTATACATCGCTCGGCTCAAGCCCTCAATACATAGTACAACAAGTTCCCTCGGCATGTGAGTGGTCCAAAATTAAATATGTTCTTGGCCTATTGGTCCTATTGTAATGAAATACGACGTTCGCAAGATGCCTGAACAACTGGACCCAAGTCCTGGGCACCCCTACTACATGTGGTTGCATGTCCGGGGGAAGGTCCTCTATCTTTTCCATGGGTACTACACGAGTGAGAGTGTTATAACCCTAAATTGCACCACACATGATTACCTGGCATCAGGCCAACTCATATCCCTTCTTTGCCAAAGCACTGTTGAACAACTCTTTGAAAATCCTCTTTTATAAAGGCCCACGCGCCCTAATCCATTACTGCATGTGTGTACACGCTGGCTGACCCAAAACAGCCCACATGGACTGAAAAAAGCACAAAAAAGGAAAGTTGCCGACATAGCACAAAAGCTATGGGTGAGTTAACTGAAACTCTCGGCCATGCATGGCCGAGGGTTCATCCAAATACCTAGCTCCTTCTAGCCTATAAAAGAAGGGGTAGGGGTCCCATTTGAAAGGAGGAAAAATATAACAAAGAAACTCTGCCCATTTATGTATTCCCATTGTCCCAACCCTTTAGCCTTTCCTTGTGCCAAAGGAGATTCAAAGAAAAGCAGTTGAAGGATAGAAGAAGAGGATCCCAGGATCAGGTTCGAGGAGCGATGGCCGGTCTCAACTTTTGTAAGTTGACTCATTCAAAGTAATAAAGAAAATGATTTTCCTATCCCAATTCATGAACTTTTTATAGTTTGATTAGTATATGTTTGGATTTCTAACCCATTAGTATATAAGTAGGATGCATGCATAGTTGTTGCTTGTCTTGGATGCAGGTCAGCTTTGGAAGGAGTATTGCGAACAAGTCATCAAGTACAATGGAGGATAAACATCAAACATCGGGAACAAGGTAGGTTGATCTTTCCATGCATTTACTAAGAAAAGGGGATTTAAATCTAGGGATGAAGGTAGAAAGAAATTTCTCTTCAGTCATATCTGCATGCAAATTCTGAACTCTATTTGCTAGTCCGTAGGGAGATTTTCCCCACAACAAAATTGGAGACCATACTGGGGACACTCTCTAGGGTTCCTGGAATTTTATTTAGTTTTTGGGTAGTTTTAAAGACTAGTTTTTCTTGCCTGTTTTTTCTTTTAGTTTCTGTAAGGTCTAGGATAGCAGAGAGTCTGGTTTTCCATACCAGCTTTCTCTGATTTGCTTGACTGTGTTTGTCAGGACCCATAGAGGTACACACGGCTTGCATAAGATCTGCACAGGTGTGCCCACGCCCTACTCTCTTACAACCCGCATGTGAACGCTAGCTGAAGAGGTAGCAGTAGCGTGTAGAGTTCAGAGAACTTGAGAGGCAGTCATCCTCTTCCCTATCAGAATCACACATTCTCAGGGGGTTTTCTGGAATTCTGTCTGAGTCTTGGTTGCTAGCAGTCCTATCTCATATTGTTTTTGCCTTATCATTTTTTCCTTACATTATTTGTTTTTCTGTCAAAAAGAGTGTCCAAGCCTTCAAGGGATCCTGGTTATCAATATCAGTGGGATCTTCTTGGTTTGGTCTGTTTGTTTTAATTTTTTCTCAGAATTTAGATATACACGTGGCCTGTATAAGGTCAACCCACGTGTACATGCCCTCTGTCTCTATCCAACATGTGTGCTGTTTGAGTATCAGTCACGTGCTTGTGCAGGATACTTTTTGTTGAGGGTAAGGCAGTCATCCTTTCCTTTGATAAGAATTATTCCTCTCAGGTGTTTGAATCTCTGTTGGAGTAGTCAATAGCTTAGGATTAATATTACCCTTAGCATGCTTTTTCTCAGTTAAAAAAAGTTGTCATAAAAATAAAAGAATTTTTAAGGTTTTTAGACAAGTGTGAGAGTCATTGTTTTAAATTTTTTTTTTTGCTAGTGTGTGATTATCGACCTAATTCTTTGCGATTTGCGTTTAGGCCAGAATTGTTTTTCTTGGTTTTTGCTTGTCGGTATTTTTCCTTTCTTGCTTTACTAGCATTTAAATAAAAAAAAGAATCTCTTTTCATTTTCTTGTTTGGTTGAAGAGTGTGTTTTTGCATTATTAGCCAAGGAAAAATCGTGTATTTTATAAGTTTTTGGAGTTCACTTATATCATAAGTAGCTCGTAGTCGAGTGAAATTCCTTTGAGTTTGCTGTCCAAAATCTTAGAAAAGTTAATTTTTTTTTTTTGAAAAGTTGTTGAAATTTTTCATTAAGTAAAAGTTTTGTTTCCAGTTTTTTTTATTCATTCATTTCTTTTGTCTTTTTCACATCATTAGTTTCACCTTCATACCCCTTGATGTAAGACAAAGCCATAAAATTAACACTAAATTTAAAATCTACTAGAATTTTATGTTCGGGTTCACCAACTAGTTTAGGATTAGGGCCTTGGATTAGGTTGGAGAGGAAACTCTTCAAGGCCATTTAAAATCAAACATTGGAGTCTGAGATAGGGAGTATCTAAGTCTAGTGTCGTGAAAGTTATCTGGGACCCCCCCTCTAACATAGGGGATAAACACGAGGTCATGTGTGGAAAGGTAGCGTAGATAACCCCTCCAAAGCTGGACCAATCGTAGTGGAGAACACATATAGAGGGCTTGTTTTGGGATTCTGTCATTTTCATTTTCCACAGGGATTCATGGGTCTCGAATCCATTTGAGGTCCTCAGTTGTCTTCTAGACCATTTTCTCTCGATACCCTTGATAGGTTTCGGGCTTGATACCCTTCTCATTGTGGTCTACCCAACTTTCGACTCTACCCGCCTGGTGACTGTTCGCGCGTTGGCAACCTAGTTGCCAATCTTTTTTAGGGACATACATAGGTGGCTACGGGGGTATACCATGGTACCTAGGATAGACATCAGGCCATGATTTTCATAGTATACCCAGAGGGTTCTTCCGTGTTCGAGTTGCACTTGCATTGGTAAGTTTCTCTAGTGTTGGTTGTTGTAACTGTTCTTCCAATTAATTTAGTGTTTTGCCTGTCTTATCTTCTAGGGAATTTTTTTAGTGTGTGTTACTTTTGAACATTTAGACTACCTTAGAGTGTCTTGGATCTTATCACACAGTGGAGGATCCCAAGCTCCACCGGTCATGAAGGCTTCTTAGCCTGCCGCCGGTTACATTGGAGCCACCCTCGCCACCATTAAGGCGAAAGCTAGACCAACAAGGGTCTTTTGAAGCGACCTGGTTACAAACCATTATGCCCGACCAACCCCCAGAGGAATCAACCATTTTGGACGTTGAGGCAACCACTCTTGGCCTGGTTGAAACCCCAACCATTGATTTATTGGCACCTTTTATTGTACCAATACAATTTTATGAGCGCCAGACAGTGTCGCACATAGCAATGGAAACAAATGCTGTTACTCCTTCTGGGAATTCTTCAATTCCCACTATGGTTGTCACCACAGGAGAGATTTCACCTTCTAACCCATCATCGTTGGTTCGAGCCACCGTGGTCTCGACCTCAACTACTTCTCACAGTGGTCCGATCCCATCTTTGGTGGCGACCACAACCCCTTTCACACCTAGTGCGACAGGCCCTCCATTCTCATATGGGATGCCTAGTTCGAGTACAAGTCTTGTACTTTCCTACTCCACTTTATAGACTTTGGGTCTGGGGGCAGGGAGCTCTAGCGCTCCTCTGCAAGGTCACATGGGGGGAACTCCTGCTCCTTTTAACACTTTCCTTTATGGAGGAGGTCATATCCCTCCTTCGTCCCCTTCACTCGGTGGCTTGCATCAACAATCCACCGGGCAACCTACACACAATAGTTTATTTGGAGCAGGGAGTCAAGGACCACCTTCGCATAGTATACCAGTGGGTTCGACACCGTTTTCTTTGAATGGAAATTTTGGTAACAACACCTTCTCGTTAGTCTCTTTCCCGACTAGGGGCAACCCCATTTTTGGACAATCTACTCCTATGCAGGGTACTATTCCTGCATAGGGGGCAAACCTAGTAGGACCTTGGAAGTCAGGGCAGGGATCCATTCCCTCATCCGGAATGCCGATCTGGGGTAATTATTTCCACAATCAATGGAACCCTAGAAAAACTACTATGCCTATCCCCACGGGACCGACATGGGGTAATCCTTCCCAAAGTCCTTCAAATATAATGCATGCCCAACAATCTATGTCCTATTTGGGAAATCAGCCAATGATGTCTCCACATATGCAAAATCCATACGCTGGCCAGGGACATGGTTTCTACCAGAATCCGGGCCAACAGCCAAACTTTTCTTGGCAACCTGGTGCCAGTCAAACTCCATGCCCCTTTTTCCCAGGTTATCACCAACAACCCAAACTACTTTCCTGGCGACTTTACACTTGCTAGATTTGACAAGGTTGTTGAATGAGCCTATTTGTCATGATCCACGTTGGCCTCCTATGCCGACGAAGTTGCCTTCAGACATTCCAAAGTTCGAAGCCAAGCCTAATGAATATCCAGGAGATCATGTGACTACCTTCCATCTTTGGTGCTCATTTAAATCATTAAAGGATGACTCCGTACAATTGCGATTGTTTCAACGTACTCTCATTGGGAGTGCTGCGAAATGGTACATTGAGCTCGATCGCTCAAGATACTGTTCTTTTGGTGAACTGGAAATGGCTTTCCTGAACCATTTCCAGTTACCTATGAGATACGATGCTGGCACAAAGCTTCTCACCAATTTTGAACAGAAAACAACGGACCATATCTCTGATCACATCCGAGAATGGAGACACCGAAAGAGTTTAATCAAGGTACCAGTCCCACCAGCATTCCTGCTTGAGTGGTTCCTTAAGTCTTTGGTCCTGCAGTTATCCAAAGATGTCGCAACATCCGAATGTTTCTCTAAAGAAGATACCATCATGAGGGCTCAATAGTTTGAGCTCATCTATTCTCAGTCCAGTTTATCATACACCATCTTGCCAGATGAGCCATGTTCAATACTGGATAAAACTAGACAGAGAGCTAGACCACATGTCGATGGTATTTGTTGGTTCAACACAAACAAAGCCCGCTGAGAAATTGATGAAGCAGTTTTAGAAGTTACCTATACAACACACAACGTCCAACCAAACTATTTCTTTGGCTACTCCCCCTACCAAAACATCGGAAGTACACACAATGCAGTCAACTAACCCAAAGGCCACCCAGTAGCCTGAAGGGAAGAAAAAACAACGAAAGAAGGGTAAGGGGGAAAAAAAACCCAAGGATAATGCTGGCAGGGACAACACTGAAAAACAGAAGGTGAGGTATCCATGCAACTTGCGCGCGGAAGACCACCTGACCCATCTATGTCCTCGACTTACAGAGGCCCAAAAATTTGTTACACAACAATAGCAGGCAATGTTGACTAATCCATTTCAACATGGGAAAAATCTAACTCAAACCTCTGCAAGAACGGAAGGGGGCAGCCAAGAAACCTACCCGCCTCTGAACAACCCCGCATCTGCGAACATATATATGGTTAGGGGTGATGCTTTTATATCAACTAGAGCACACGACTATAGTAAACCAAGTGCTTATGAGAAGGGTAAGGAAGCTGACTTCCCATCTCTTCCTCTACAGATTGAGAAGACATTGGGAGAAACAATGACACGCATTCCAAAAGGTGCATTTAAAAATGCTTCTCATAACCCAAACAAAAGGGCCACACAGAACTACTCTGTGGTGGAGGATTTATCACAAACCCCTTGTGCGATGTCTACTTTGGAGGTCCTCCAAAGATGCCCTTCTCAAAGGAAAGATTTGTTAACCGCTTTAGGCTCTACTGAGACTTGTAATCCAGGGACCATCATGTTAGATACAACCGACTTAAAACCTCGTTTGCCTTACCACGTAGCATTTAAGATAGTAGTGGCTTATCCCATGAAATTTTTTACATGAAATATCTTCTGCACGGTGGTCGATGAGGGCACTTTGACATGCATTATGTCAGTGGCATGTTGGAAGGCCATTGTCCAGCCCGTTTTGTCTCCATCACCTACTCTCCTCACTGCTTTCGACGGTTATTCATTCCGACCACATGGCATCGTTCCTTCTTTCCCTGTGTAGTTAGGAGGGAAGACCATGTGTGTCAAAGTAGAGTTAGTCGATGATCCCCTCAACTATAACCTCTTGTTAGGAAGGAGTTGGACTTATGGTATGCAAGCTGTGGTAGCTACAGTTTTTCGGGTCTTGTTGTTTCCACACGAGGGCCGGATAGTGACCATCGATCGATTGTCTTTCTCCAGACCTGACCCTCCTGTGGGGGCATCCACGGTCCCGATGATTGATAATCCTCAACCAGGTGTCATTAACGTAGGAGTTGGTTTGTGCCCATCCTTGATGGGTACCTTCGATTACCCGCCCCCTCACGATGACATCAAATTTATATCCAATCACCCTAAGGTTGAGATTTTTCAAGTTTCGTCGTTCCACACGACTTACTTCGAGGATCCATGGATAATTCCTTCCCCATCGGCCACGATGGATGAGACAGGGCACCCAGGCATGTCCATGCCCTTGTCTACC